>JARQOC010000005.1:239276831-239439331 GCA_033576535.1 Allobates femoralis | reverse complement strand
TGTCATTGTCCTGTACCCCCCAGTGTCATTATCCTGTGCCCCCAGTGTCATTATCCTGTGCCCCATTCATATCCTGTGCCCCAGTGTCATTATCCTGTGCCCCCAGTGTCATTATCCTGTGCCCCCAGTGTCATTATCCTGTGCCCCCAGTGTCATTATCCTGTACCCCCAGTGTCATTATCCTGTACCCCCAGTGTCCGTGTCATTATCCTGTACCCCCAGTGTCATTGTCCTGTACCCCCAGCGTCATTGTCCTGTACCCCCAGTGTCCGTGTCATTGTCCTGTACCCCCAGTGTCATTGTCCTGTACCCCCCAGTGTCATTGTCCTGTACCCCCCAGTGTCATTATCCTGTACCCCCAGTGTCATTGTCCTGTACCCTCAGCGTCATTGTCCTGTACCCCCAGTGTCAGTGTCATTGTCTTGTACCCCCAGTGTCAGTGTCATTGTCTTGTACCCCCAGTGTCAGTGTCATTATCCTGTACCCCCAGTGTCATTATCCTGTACCCCCAGTGTCATTATCCTGTACCCCCAGTGTCATTATCCTTTACCCCAGTGTCAGTGTTACTGTTTGGCAAGGGGCCAGGATGGGGGAGATATTTACTGTATGCCATAACGAAAATAAAAAAGCGGAACTGCTGAGCAACCGAGACCGACTGCACAGCGTCATTACAAATAAGACCGTTTTCGTGCAGTATTAAGCATTAATTAGGTATTCAAATTTACAAAAAGCGCTTGGCTTTTAGGGGGGCTTCGCTCCCCCAAAACCCCCCACCGGGGGCTGTGCCCCTCAGAACCCCGCTGGGGGGTGACACCCCCTTTTCAGGGCCGGTGTGCTTCTTGGACCCCTACCTTGGGAAATTTCTGGGTGCGCCACTGCTCTGCTCCATTTCATAACTTCAAAGTCCGAGTTCGGGGCTCAGACTCAAGTTCGAGCCACGTGAGGCCCCTTTAGAAAAAATTCCGGGCAAGTCCGCCGAACCCATACATCAGCAGGTTCGCCCATCACTATCTATTAATCATTTATAACTGTCACAGAAAAACCCTACGTTTTGTCTCCATTAGTTTTTTGCAACCAATCACAGACACCAGCACAGAGGGTGGGTGGTGAGTTTGAGTATAGCAGCCTGACTGCAATCAATCAGAGACGTTAACACAGTGGGTAAAGCCGAGAATATTTATGTTTAATCAGCAGGCCTGAAAAGACACTTACTGCTGTCTTATCATTGGGGAAAAACAGTATATATAATTGTCATGCTCCCCATTTTGCTTCCTTTTGCAGTCCTGTAGCCCTTACTACAACCATTTTACGGCCATTTTTCAGCACAGAAATTCAGGTCCCCATTGACATGTATGGAGTTCATTGTCTGGGGTCAAGATTCTGAACCAAACTTTTTTGTTTTTTTAAAGTCGGGCCAAACCCGGATAACCTGAACATCCATCATCTCCAATCATAATTAGGATAGGAACCTTATTATTCATGCTGTATGAATGTGGTAAGAGATATAGAAAAATTCTGCTTTATTATCTGCATTTCAAAATCAGGACAAATTTAGACTTTTTGTTTAACAATAAAAGTCAATTATGGCCTTGGTAGTATTTTTTGTGTTCCTTCTATCACAAAATTTCATGTTTTACTCCTTGTGTGCTACGAAGAAAATTTTACTTATCTACAAACTTGCTGACACAACCGTCATAATATTCTTTGGCCATTCTAAACTAAGCTCTGCCTTCTTCAAACACATTCATAAAGTCTGTTTTACTTCTTGTCCATCTGTTTGAGTGGCACTATGCCCATTTCTCAGATGGTTACATTTTGCCTAAGGGTATAGGTGACAGTCAGTCATGGGACTAAATAAGCAGTCTGGAAATCTATGGACATGTTTCCTTCTCGGCAGGAGGGCCATCGTTTATGCCAGTTCCATAGCCTTGGCACTTAAAGCACAGATCGCAGAATTATGTGCATGCCAATTGGATCAGTAATTACTATGAAAGACCAGTTCCATGAATCATATGAATAAGCCTTGAATCCATTATAATAATGATGTTACACTCATTGTCAATGCAGAAAAGGAAATATGTTAGTGACAACTGTGCTCAGTGTGAAATATATCAATGAAATTTACATTCATTTAAATGTATTCAATATTTTTCCCATAAAATGAAATATGTGACTTGTTTGTGTAATTGAGCTAAGAATTGTATTATCTTGCGAACATAATGAACTTACATTTTCTCTCCTGTTGTTAACATCTGACAACTACATTTCCAGTATAACTGCCCAGTATATTAATTGGATCAGTAAAATTGAATGTTTATGTAACTAAGTGGAAAAATTAAAACTAAACAATTGAAATATTAAAAAATGTTAGACACAAAAACAAATCAGCTTTCTCATTGTATCGGACAGTTTAAGGTGGGAATGCAGAAAACATTGATTATTTGGTATGTGGTACTGACATGTCAGTAGGCTACATCTATGCAGGTTTGTTAGTTTGGACAAAAGTTGATTTCCAAAAAGAAGAGGCCACAGGTTCTGGTAAAGGGATTGAATGGCAGTAGGAAAAAGGTCGTATGTTTTCTTACAGAAACAGTATAATTGGCATCCCTGGGCTGTATCTGTAATGCATCAATCACTTAGAGAATGGAGGAATAAGCACGCTTGATGACCAGGGCAGAAGTTTAAGAATGTGCCTCCTTACTTTCTAAACCTTTATTTTTGCCCGGTAGCATGCAGGTTGTGGCAATGAGTTTACTGTTTACATAAGCGGGACCCTCAGGTGCAAAGAGATCATCACTTCTCATTACAGTAGTAGGCAATGTTAACCTTGATGACCTGTGTACCTTGGGCTTTTAACCCTAACATCACAGTGAATCTATAAAAAGAACATAGTACTTGGATTCATTGTGTTTCATACACAGGTTTTAATCCACAGTGCTCTGGAGAAAGATGCACCTATTTTTTTAGCTGGATTGGCTGGATTCGAACAACACACAGAGAGTGGAGCGGTGTCTACCAAGGAAGATGTCTACAATCTTTCAAAATGTTGGATGGAGGAGCCACAATGTGTTGGAAAACATGGATGAACAAGACAGTCCTCAGCCTGACAAGTTCAGATAAAGGCCATCGTCCAGCTCCCTGAACACAGTGTGCATGCCACTGCGGAAGAGGATGCCACTAAAGCCAGTTGAAATCAACATAAATGCTGTTCCTGACTGGGAAGCGGCACCCCCTGCAGTCCATGACTGTTACAGCAATGAACGTGTTTGGATCCATGTCAAAGAAATTTTAAAAAGTGGCAGAAACTCCAATGAATATCTGATGGATTCGCCAAACCAGGTTGGAAGTAGCACAAAACCGTACACCAAAGAGCAGCAGAAAATCTTCTACAACCAGAACTCCTAGATGTGACCGTTGATGGAAGACACAAGTCCAAATAGTAGAGTCACACCAAAAAACAGCAAGAGGGCTTTCCCCAATTTTAGAAGAGGCAGCAGCTCCCAATGGAAAAGCTTCTCCAATATAGTGGGGAATGAAGGGCTAAACCTGAGGAGATATTTGAGGGCAGCATCGCTGAACAGTCCGTATGCGTCACCTGTGACCATGAGCAGAAGGTGTTACAGGCAGTTTGAAGACCTGGAATCTGTTTCCTCAGGAATCCGGCAACTGAAACACCTCTCCAGGGTATTTGATGATGCCATCTTAAGGGAAGAAAGGACATGACAGTGTCTCTCATTGATAACTGAAGAATGTGTTGGCAGAAATGAAGCAATTTTGAATTATCACTATTTTATTAGAGGTAGAGAGTTGGGTGGTGAGGAGCGCACTGCCTGGTTAGAGGTAAACATGCTGCAACACAGAAGCAGTTATACTGCAAAAGGGAAGAAGGAGCTTCTGTATGAAGTGCACACAGCCAATATGCAGGTGATAAACGGATATTTATTTAGTGCAAGACAGAAGAAACCTTAATACGTGTTAAAAACAATTAAAACCAATTTCCCTCTGTCACACACAACAACATACAATTTACCTAGAGCCCGGGTGTGTATTCAAGGTGGAGGTACATTAGAAGTAAGAGCTATTACACAGAGCACAATAAACCTCTATTTAGAGTATATATTGGTGACTTTGGCAATTACGATAGATCTACCTATATGGATATTTGTCCGGAAACATACATAATATTATGCACAGTTAGTTTAGTATATAATATACACATAACAGTGACATTACATAAGCAACCCTATATACGAGATTGGGTGACAAAACCAGGTAAATTAATCACAGATCATCACAGAGTTGTAGGTAATCAAGAGGTATTAAGCTACAGCCATAATTTTATCATAGTGTTATCCACCATAAGAAAAACAGTATTGGCCCCGTGTATCTGCAGACCCTTGGGCGTCCCCCAAGGACATATGACATAGTCCCCAAAATCAATGAATTGAGAAGGCAGTTAGCAGAATAGTGATCATACTGCATTGAAGCCTTTCTGTTTAACAATAATCAACACCCTTATATGCCCTAAAGGTAGTAAAGGCACCTCAGCACAGTGGCTGTAAAGTCACATAAAAGGGACCTGTGCGTACAGGGACCTTCAGTAAGGAGTGAGGCCCCTTAGAAGGATAGGAGGAGGTGAGCAGTTTGACCACACGGGGGGAGGGTGTGCGCCTGTCAGTAGGATCTGTGCAGTGATATGTGGTCGCTGGAAAGCCACATAGCATGCACTGGTGGGGAAACAGGTGTATAAATTAGGGGGCTGTCAGATTGGGCAGAGCATACCATACCTAAGTGATGAGGGCCTGGAGTGTGGGCAGTAGGGACTAAGCCCAAAGTGTGTTGCCACAATTAGTGACTTCGTCAGGAGATGCTGTCTGGGGGGAGCACAAGGTTTTTTATACCTGTCTGTCCAGGTCTGTATGGGTGCCGCCATTGTTCTGATGACATCATAGGGCGGAGATAGGAAGGCCAGAAGTGTCATCAATGATGAGCGTAATGATTGGCCGCAGGTCTGGCTAGCACAGCAGCCTGTCGGCCGTGTGAGTGTGTGGAGACTCTCTCCTGCTTTCAATGTACATCCGGTTCCATAAACCCTGATGAGATGCACACCTTCCTAATATATCTGGACTGATGAGCATAGTACCCTATAAGATTACAGTACCCTAGTAGAGTTGGCTATTCGTGGTGTCCCCACTGATTTAACCTCTATATGGATCTCTTATCCCCAGTGTCATCCTTACTATAGGTTCATGCTATCCCATGGGATTATAATATAATAATAATATAATTATAATATTATTATTACTATACAGATGTGGCCAAAAGTTTGACACCCCTGCAATTCTGTCAGATAATACTCAGTTTCTTCCTGAAAATGATTGCAATTACAAATTCTTTGGTATTATTATCTTCATTTAATTTGTCTTCAATGAAAAAACATCCCACAATTGGCGCCTCAATGAGAGACGCCAAAACTGGCGGTTAACCCACTCTTCCACTGCCGTGTAGACTGGGTAACAAAGGGGTTGATGTCAGTTTTTTTTGCAGATTACGTCAAGCCATCAGTTAGCCATCAGCCATTAGCGATTGGCCATTAGCCATCAGTATGTCAGCCGGCCATTAGCATTACTTTCAGTAAAGAAAACAAAACACAACAAAGAGAGAAATCCTTTATTACATATAAAATAGACAGTGATGCCTCGTTATCCACTTTATTAGCTCCCATCAAGTTTCCCTCTGATTTAATCCTGTAATTACTGTAATCCTGCAGTGTATATATATGTGTGTGTATGTGTGGACCCGCAACGTGTGTATATAACACGGGATCTGAGACCTAGGGCACCTGGCAGTGACTGCAAGCCTGGACACATGTGGAAAGCCATGCACCTGCAGCAGAGTATCTCTTGACCCACGGATAGCTTCCACAACGCAGATGGTTGTGCAACAGAGCAAAGACCTTACCACACGCATACGGCTACGCAGCAATGCAGGAATCTGAGTAGCAACCATACAGGTAATAGGCTGTCCACCAATGTTCACCATCCAACCTGATGGAACTGGAAAGGAAGAATGGCAAAGGATTCCCAAATCCAGGTGTCATAAACTTGTTGCATCATTCCTAAGAAGACTCATGGCCGTACTAGCATAAAATGGTGCTTCTACTCAATACTATTACAAAGGTTCTGAAAACTTATGACCATGTGAATTTTCAGTTTTTCTTTTTTAATAAATTTGCATAAATATTCACATTTTTGGGATTTTTTCAGTCAAGATGGGGTGCAGAGTGTACATTAATGAGAAAAAAAATGAACTTTTTTGAATTCACCAAATGGCTGCAATGAAACAAACAGTGAAAAATGTAGAGATCTCAATACTTTCCGTACCCACTGTATATGTCACAGTCACCATAATGCTGTGTAACTTGATGAAGGCGGTATAACGGTCGAAATGTTGTGCCACATGAGCTATTAAAGGCCTTTTCATTTTTTGACATTCCCTTCAGAGCGCTGCCTATTTTTACTATATAAAGTACAGACCAAATCTTTGGACACACCTTCTCATTCAAAGAGTTTTCTTTATTTTCATGACTATGAAAATTGTAGATTCACACTGAAGGCAACAAAACTGTGGGTTAACACGTGGAATTATATACTTAACAAAAAAGTGTGAAACAACTGAAAATATGTCTTATATTCTAGGTTCTTCAAAGTAGTCACCTTTTCCTTTGATTACTGCTTTGCACACTCTTGACATTCTCTTGATGAGCTTCAAGAGGTAGTCACCGGAAATGGTTTTCACTTCACAGGTGTGACCTTTCAGGTTTAATAAATGGGATTTCTTGCCTTATAAATAGGGTTGGGACCATCAGTTGTGTTGTGCAGAAGTCTGGCGGATACACAGCTGATAGTCCTACTGAATAGACTGTTAGAATTTGTATTATGGCAAGAAAAAAGCAGCTAAGTAAAGAAAAACGAGTGGCCATCATTACTTTAAGAAATGAAGGTCAGTCAGTCCGAAAAATTGGGAAAACTGAAAGTGTCCCCGAGTGCAGTTGCAAAAACCATCAAGCGCTACAAAGAAACTGGCTCACATGAGGACCGCCCCAGGAAAGGAAGACCAAGAGTCACCTCTGCTGCGGAAGATAAGTTCATCCGAGTCACCAACCTCAGAAATCGCAGGTTAACAGCAGCTCACATTAGAGACCAGGTCAATGCCACACAGAGTTCAAGCAGCAGACACATCTCTACAACAACTGTTAAGAGCAGACTTTCTGCAGCAGGCCTTCATGGTAAAATAGCTGCTGGGAAACCACTGCTAAGGATAGGCAACAAGCAGAAGAGACTTGTTTGGGCTAAAGAACACAAGGAATGGACATTAGACCAGTGGAAATCTGTGCTTTGGTCTGATGAGTCCAAATTTGAGATCTTTGGTTCCAACCACCGTGTCTTTATGCTATGCAGAAAAGGTGAACGGATGGACTCTACATGCCTGGTTCCCACCGTGAAGCATGGAGGAGGAGGTGTGATGGTGTGGGGGTGCTTTGCTGGTGACACTGTTGGGGATTTATTCAAAATTGAAACCAGCATGGCTACCACAGCATCTTGCAGCGGCATGCTATTCCATCCGGTTTGCGTTTAGTTGGACCATCATTTATTTTTCAACAGGACAATGACCCCATACACACCTCCAGGCTGTGTAAGGGCTATTTGGCCAAGAAAGAGAGTGATGGGGTGCTACACCACATGACCTGGTCTCCACAGTCAAGAAACCTGAACCCAATCGGGATGGTTTGGGGTGAGCTGGACCGCAGAACCGCAGATTAAAAGCAAAAGGGCCAACAAGTGCTAAGCATCTCTGGGAACTCCTTCAAGACTGTTGGAAGACCATTTCTGGTGACTACCTCTTGAAGCTCATCAGGAGAATGCCAAGAGTGTGCAAAGAGTAATCCTCCTCCTGGCCCAGAGGTGCTAGTGTATGTCAGTGTGTTGTGGGGAGGGAACCCGTGTGATGTTACTGTGGCACATTAACCCCTGAGGTGCCACATGTGCAAAGCAGTAATCAAACAAAAGGTGGCTACTTTGAAGAACCTAGAATATAAGACATATGTTCAGTTGTTTCACACTTTTTTGTTAAGTATATAATTCCACATGTGTTAATTCATAGTTTTGATGCCTTCAGTGTGAATCATGAAAATAAAGAAAACTCTTTAAATGAGAAGGTGTATCCAAACTTTTGGTCTGTACTGTATATATATATATATATATATATAAGATATATATATATATATATATATATATATGTGTATAGTGCCTTGTTAAAGTATTTGGCCCCCTTGAACTTTGCAACCTTTCGCAACATTTCAGGCTTCAGACATAAAGATATAAAATTCTAATTTTTTTTGGTGAAGAATCAACAACAAGTGGGACACAATCGTGAAGTGGAACGAAATTTATTGGATATTTTAAACTTTTTTAAAAAATAAAAAAACGAAAAGTGGGGTGTGCAATATTATTCGGCCCCCTTGAGTTAATACTTTGTAGCGCCACCTTTTGCTGCGATTACAGCTGCAAGTCGCTTGGGGTATGTCTCTATCACTTTTGCATTGAGAGACTGAAATGCTTGCCTATTCTTCCTTGCAAAACAGCTCAAGCTCAGTGAGAGCGTTTCTGAACAGCAGTTTTCAGCTCTTTCCACAAATGTTCGATTGGATTCAGGTCTGTATTTTGACTTGGCCATTCTAACACCTGGATATGTTTATTTTGGAACCATTCCATTGTAGATTTTGCTTTATGTTTGGGATCATTGTCTTGTTGAAAGATCAATCTCTGTCCCAGTCTCAGGTCTTTTGCAGACTGCAACAGATTTTTTTGCAGAATGGTCCTGCATTTGGCTCTTTCCATCTTCCCATCAATTTTAACCATCTTCCCTGTCCCTGCTGAAGAAAAGCAGGCCCAAACCATGATGCTGACGCCACCATGTTTGACAGTGGGGATGGTGTTTTGAGGGTGATGATCTGTGTTGCTTTTATGCCAAACATATCGTTTTGCATTGTGGCCAAAAAGGTTTGGTTTCATCTGACCACAGCACCTTATTCCACATGTTTGGTGTGTCTCTCAGGTGGTTTGCGGCACACTTTAAACAAGACTTTTTATGGATATCTTTGAGAAATGGCTTTCTTCTTGCCACGCTTCCATAAAGGCCAGATTTGTGCAGTGTACGACTGATTGTTTCCCTATGGACAGACTCTCCCACCTCAGCTGTAGATCTCTGCAGTTCATCCAGAGTGATCATGGGCCTTTTGGCTGTATCTCTGATCAATCTTCTCCTTGTTCGAAATGAAAGTTTAGAGGGACGGCCGTGTCTTGGTAGATTTGCAATGGTCTGATACTCTTTCCATTTCAATATGATTGCTTGCAGAGTGCTCCTTGAGATGTTTAAAACTTGCTAAATCTTTTTGTATCCGAATCAGGCTTTAAACTTCGACACAACAGTATCTCGGGCTTGCCTGGTATGTTCTTTGATCTTCATGATGCTCTCTGCACTTGAAACAGTACCCTGAAACTATCACAGAGAAGGTGCATTTATATGGAGACTTCATTACACACAGGTGGATTCTATTTATCATTACCAGTCATTTAGGACAACATTGTGAGTTTTCTGCACTGAAAGTAAAGGGGCCGAATAATATTGCACGCCCACTTTTCGGTTTTTTATTAATTTAAAAAGTTTAAAATATCCAATAAATTTTGTTCCACTTCACGATTGTGTCCCACTTGTTGTTTCTTTACAAAAAAATTAGAATTTTATATCTTTATGTTTGAGGCCTGAAAGAGGCAAAAAGTTGAAAAGTTCAAGGGGACCAAATACTTTCACCACGCACTATATATATATATGTATGAGTCGGTCAACAGGGTAGGGGGTACTCGGATACCGGGACAGATGGTCACTTTGATGGGGGATCACGGCTGGTCGGTTCCCGTTTCTGTGCCCTGGACTCTCAATGGCGGGATGATGATGATGGATGGGGGTGGAATGGTAACGTGACGCCACTTGTGGTACCTGCGGGGAAGCAGGCACACACACAATTGTCTTTGTTTCGGTACCTTTTTACTTATGTCCGGTAACAGGCACAGTCTAGGGGGGTAACCAGGTTCTCGGTGCAATTTGCGATGTTCACCTTGGAAAATTGTGAGGCCTCCTCTATTATTGTGTGCAGTGCTTGGGGTAAGTCCTGCCTGAAACTAAACTTGCCGCTCCTTCTCTGCTTAGGTCCCTAGTCAGGTTTGAGTGTCTTGTCGTTATTACCTCAGGTGGATTAGATCCTCCTGGTCTGTACAGGTTTTCTCTGCTGCACTTTAGATTATTAGCAGAATTGGACTCCAGTGTCCGGGTGGGCTAAAGGGAAACCTGGTATGTTCCCTTCTTCCTTTCTCCTACTTCCTCCATTGGCCTCCGACCCTCTCCCTAGGGTGCAGGACAGCTGGGTTAGTGTTCCCTGGTCCTGGGCCTGGCTTGGTCCCAGCAACCAGCTCCTTCCAGTATCTTCCTTTTTGGCTGTCTGAGTGGAACTGCCTGACTCCTCTCCTCAGGCTTGGATCTTTTATAGGGGATCTGGCTTAAGGACAGCCAGTGGGGCTCCCCCTCCAGGTCTGGAGTGGAAGGTGTTGCATGCTGCTCCTTGCACCTGTGGGTCCAGTGGCAATCCCCAGAAGGGGTGCCACATATACTGTATATATTTTATATCACATCACCACATGCAGAGGCATCAGTCTGTTCTTCAATACACCAATATGCTTTTTGCCTTATTATCTTATCAAAAAACAGTCCTGGGTTTGGTTTTAGGGACTTGCGGCTGGCTTGATAGCAGGGATTGATTATATGGAGACAGAAAAAATTCTCTCTCTAGTTAAGAGAGGTGCCATGATTAGTTGATCTCATTATTGGTAAGTCTTATAAATACTCACATTATGGTTTTGCTACTAGTCGTTCCCTTTTCAAACTAGAAGTAGAATTCTAAATTATATGAACAGAAAGGCAATAAAAAGTTTTTCTTCTCCAGAGATTCAACATTTGTTACAGAAAGTAAGTTACTATTAATATGTGAGAGATAAAAGAAATGTCAGAGTAATCCAGCAGTCACACAGCCTTCAGCGTCACACCTATCATGCCTTTAATCTAACATTAATGTAGGTATTGTATATTTCAAGGGAAAATGAAGGAGCAACATAGCTGTAATTTTTAAATAAGACACAAATAATTTTAATTTGCTCCATAATTATAAGGTAATTCAAAAATTCAATATTTTTATGAGAACTCACTTATTCAGAAGAATGTGTCTGACCACTTCCCCCGCCACCCTAGCAGAGCATAACACAGATGAAATCTACATCCAGTCTTGTTTTTTTTTTTCTTAGACCTTAGACATGTATAGTAAAAATGCACACATGGAAAATTAAACTGAAAAAAATGAATGATCACGTAGGAAACATGTTCACTGTCAACAAAGTTTTAGGCTGAGTTTAATGTACCGTATATACTCGTGTATAAGCCGAGTTTTTCAGCCCAAAAATTGGGCTGAAAAGTCCCCCCCTCGCTTATACACGAGTCACTCGGTATGCTGTGGGGGGGAAGGCTGCATCGGTGGCTGGAGGAGGCAGGAGGGGGCCGCGGTGACCGCAGCCGGTCACGTGGGGCCGCCTCATTAGTGCAATGAATATGCACGGCATCCCCCCGTCCATCAGCGGCTGGGGGATGCCGTGCATATTGCACTACACAGGCCCCCACAATAACACACAGCCCCCCTCCTTAGTATGTCCCCCCCTTCTTAGTATGTCCCCCCCTAGGCTGCGGCACCTGTTAAAATAACAAACTTTAATACATCACCTTCCGGCGCAGCTCCTCCGCTCCTCCGGTCCCGGCTTCTTCTTCTTGCTTCCGGTGTCATGTGACCGGGCGCAGGAGATGACGTCATTTCCTGTGCGCGGTCACAGAAGCCGGCACAAGAAGGAAGAAGAAGCCGGGAGCAGAGGAGCGGAGGAGCTGCGCCGGAAGGTGATGTATTAAAGTTTGTTATTTTAACAGGTGCCGCAGCCTGGGGGGGGACATACTAAGGAGGGGGGGCTGTGTGTTACTGGTGGGGGTCAGTATACCACCACTGGGGGGCCTGTATACTACCACTGGGGCTGTATATACCTCTGGGGCTGCTGGATACTACCACTGGGGCTGTATATACCTCTGGGGCTGCTGTATACTACCACTGGGGCTGTATATACCACTGGGGCTGCTGTATACTACCACTGGGGCTGTATATACCTCTGGGCTGCTGTATACTACCACTGGGGCTGTATATACCTCTGGGGCTACTGTATACTACCACTGGGGCTGTATATACCTCTGGGGCTACTGTATACTACCACTGGGGCTGTATATACCTCTGGGGCTGCTGTATACTACCACTGAGGCTGCTGTATATACCTTTGGGGCTGCTGTATACTACCTCTGGGGCTGCTGTATACTACCTCTGGGGATGCTGTATACTACCACTGGGGCTGCTGTATATACCTCTGGGGCTGCTGTATACTAACTACTGGAGCTGCTGCTGTATATACCACTGGGCTGCTGCTGTATACTACCACTGGGGCTGCTGTATATACCTCTGGGGCTGCTGTATACCACACTGCTGGGGGCTGTATACCTGTGCTGGGGTCCACCCTCGGCTTATACACGAGTCAATAGGTTTTCCCAGGTTTTGGGGGCAAAAGTAGGGGGGTCGGCTTATACACGGGTCGGCTTATACACGAGTATATACGGTATATTAAATTATTTGGAATTACAAGTAGTAACATAAAGTGGAATATACAGTACACACCAAGACCATAAATACTTGTGTTCTAATGACTACAGATGAACAGATTAGACAATTCTAATTTACCTATTAGTGCTGACATTCCTTGTAAATTCAATTCATGGAGGATTATTTTTGGCATCACCCAGGGTGATTATCATCAGGAGGGCTGGCATCCCTGTCAATGTCCCAGCCCACAGGAGGCCACCTCTCTGGATGCCTCACCTCTCTGGATGACCACACCCTGAGGAAAGACAGCCCCCTAGCTGTGGCAAGCCTATGGTATGGGCAGCCCGGAAGATGTCAGAAGACAAAGCGGAAGCAGCGGACAAATGCACCACGCTCAAAGACACCATCAATCACGTCCGCTGAGCACCGCCAACTCTTTGTGGAGGCAACATTTGCTATGGGACAGTAAGCATGTATCGTATTACACCCTTTGCCGGTTAATGCATCTCAGTGAGCCAGGTGGTAATGGGAGACTGATGGCTGTTTTTTTTTTCAGTCACAGACGCACATCCTCACGTGCCCACTTTGCCACAAAGCCAGCAGATACCTCTCCACCCATCTTAGAAGGTATTGCAAAAAAAGTATTGGAAAATAGTGAACTCGAGATAACAGATGCCTTGACATCAGCGAAGAAGCAGCTGTATAAGATCGCAGATGCTGGTACGACAATCCAGTACCATACTATCAAGCCTCTCCATAGCATGGAGAATACTGTCAAATTTTTGGAACAATGTGGGTTCATTGTGGAAGGCAAGCCCGGAACGGAGTGGTCACAGATGCCTTCTCTATCAGAGAGCCATGGGGAGATGATGGACCACTTGCCGCAACCTAGTCCATGCCCCTTGCCCAGGGATGCAATGGAGTCACAGGTGGGGGATGATCCTGGTCCCATGCAGAATCATGGCGCCATGGTAGAGGACCCTCGCTTGGACAATGAGCTTACCCCGGTACAAGCTCATGTGGAAGAGGCTTGCTCAGTGGGCACCTCAGACCCCGAGGAGGGCCCAGATGCCAGCACAGCCAGGGTTCAGAAAACTCAATGGAGAGCCAGAAACCGTATGGTTCCAAGGAAAGCCAGCTTCTACAAACGACATTCATTGGATCACCCCATGCTTCAGGGATTTGCCTCTTATCTCACGGACTCCCTTGGGGTACCAAACTGCCAACAGGAAGTCTCAGACATCGCCAGATTTCTTTACTTCGTGGACCCCAAACGTGTCAGTCATGAGTATCTTAAAAGACCCGACAAGGTCCGGGATTTCTTTTCAAAATTTAGCAGCTTGTCCCTTTCACACGGAACCGCACTGTGTATGATGAAGCATGTTCGCAGATTCACGACTTACCAGATGAGCGGCGATCTGAGCGTAAAGGACCCCCAGCTGTATTGAGCATGTGAAGTCTTTATGCATTTTACAGCAGAGCTTAGCAAGGCCTTATACAAAGGCTTATGTTAGGAGAAAGTCGAAACAAGATACAACTACCTCATGCAACCTGGATTGACCCCAAATGACTGCAGGAAAATACTGGCTGTGGCAAAGCCAACCTTCTTGCGGTGCGTGGAAGAAGTCCGTGGGAATTGATCACTTGCAGATGGCATGCAAGTCATGAACTACCTCCAGGCCCTTCTAATCCTTAAGCACCTACAGAGGCCAGGCGTCGTGCAGAACATGACTGTAAGTGTGCACTTGTGTTTTGGGACAACAAACCTTGAATTGCTCAGAAGGATTTTGCCCATTGGATTACAGAGTGGAATGGCAGGACCGCTTACGTACAGCAAAGCATTCGCAAGCTTATAATGGGCATGAAGAGTCACAAATGCGCAACCAATCAGGTAGCCTTGTTCGTTCTCACAGAAGAAGAAGAATCGGTAAGTGTCTGTCACGGGTGACACGGATGACAGGGTAGAGGCCACGCGCAGACGATCCCAGCGTTTGGCCAATCAGCCATAAGGTTTGAGGACGGTCCGTCTTTCAGGGGCATTTACCTTCTGTGTAGATAAAGAGAAGGTATGATAAGATCTCCCTATCTTGGGGAGACGGCTGGGAAGGTCTTGTGCTCGGTCTGGTTTCTACACCAGTATTCTGGGTCTCTAGGACCCAGCAGGTTCTTCCCACCTTTATAAGGTGTTTCATTGCCCTCCCTCGGTGCAGGTGATATTTCCTTGTACACTCATTATCCTTGCTCCAGCAGAAGCAGAGGTTGTGGAGGTTGCTGTGCTCTGCTGCAAGATAAGTGTTTTCTTTCCCCATTGTCTGTTTTTTCCTTGTGTTGTCTTTAGTTGTTAGTGGAGGGGTCTAGTGAACCTCTCCATCTGATCCTTAGATAAGGTAGTGCTAGGATCAGAGAGGGACGAGGTTCGTGGTCGGCGACAGTTGAGGAAACTGTATAGGGACGTTAGGGCAGACAGGGTCAGCCCCAGTAAGACTAGGGGTCGCCCTCTCCTTCTTGTGCCCATAGCTTTAGGGACTCCTTATTCCCCCCCCCCCGTCGTGGTCCTACGCTGAGTGCCTCTCCCGCTCCCAGCGTGACAGTGTCTGGGCAAACCTTGTTTCAAGTATGCCTTTTGGCATAACACATTTTTGACCGCCTTTTTTTTTTTTACAGTGGTTCCGGGTATACGAAGAATTCATTAGGCCCAATTTTGCCCGCTGCTTCAGGAATGTCAATGCATTCTTCGTGTCCAGCAGTGGGAAGGCCAATGTAAACGCAATGGTTGAGTTCAAGCGTTACCACAAAAGGCAAGATCCCTCGCCAAACCAGCTTGTATGCCGAATGAGTAAAAACAAGTTCTGATCCATTTCTTTTTCCTCGACAGTTACCACCTTCCAAACATAACAAGCAGGATGGTACGACGTGTATGTGAGACGTGGATGCTGTCACGGTATAGCGATGTGGATAAGCACTTATTCGCGAGGTATCTGGCACATTCAAACACCATAGCCGAAAAAGTGTACAGGGAGAAGACTCTCGAGGACATGTGCCGTGCCCACGATCTGATTGGGAATTCGGGGGAGAGTGATGGAACCACCGGTCAACAACCAGAACACATTGAAGAAGAGAACCAAGCCACCCACCAACCTCCGCAGCTAGGCTAGTGATAACTCGGCAATGCTTAAGCCTCCTCCGGTCACAACTACCAGGCGACTCTTAAAGCCGAATGGAGCTTTCTGTTTCTGTTCAAAGTCTTACGTTCTGTTCAATGCTTACACCCAATTAAAGAATTATAAATTATGTTTACCAGCCATTTCTGAGGGCCAGGGACTGTCAGCTCGAGGGGGCGACTCTTCAGAGCCTGCCCACCCAGGGTGCTCAAAGGCCAGACATATCTTTTGGCTTTTCCCCCCTGTCGAAGGCAAGGCAATGACCACTGGATGAAACAAGGGTCTCTGAGCCAAAATTTGCACACAACTCAAAGGACCTGTCATTCAGCCTCATGTTTGGGGTCTCGAGAGGTGACTGTCTCTCATATATAAAACCCGCGCTGTGGCAATTGGCGTTGCCGGGTAGCGCTACACTGGGCGGCATACCCTGGGTCGAGGCTGAAAAGTGTCCGAGCTCCTGGAACTGCCAGGCGGACACTGGGACTGAATTTTTCTTCATTCCGATTCTCTTGAATTTTTTGACTTAGTGGCGGTATCTTGTGACATTTTTCAATACTACAAGTGGTGGTCGGCTAATTCTCATGGAACTGCAGGGCGGATCCATTTTATGAGAGGTCCCCTGAGAGCTCCAGGGGCCACAGCGAGACCTGAGAGAAAGTCAGTCGATGCTCTGGAACTGTTTTGGGGCATGGACTTTTCACCCTCAACATGGAATTCTGACTTTTTTGGAAATTTTTACAAGTCCCAAAGACTCTTCAGCAAAATTCTCTGGAACTGTTTCTGGGCTCAAAATCTGCATTTTACTGGTCAAAATCATGGATCTTGGAAAATGTTCAGAAATTGCACTAAGTGCCAAGGACTGTTCAGCGCAAATTCCTGGAACTGTTTCTGGGCACAAATTCTGCATTTTACCGCTCAAAATCATGGTTCATGCAACATGTTCAGAAATTGCACTATGTCCCAAGGACTCTTCAGCGCAAATTCCTGGAACTGTTTCTGGGCGCAAATTCTGCATTTTACCGCTCAAAATCATGGTTCATGCAACATGTTCAGAAATTGCATTATGTCCCAAGGACTGTTCAGCGCAGATTCCTGGAACTGTTTGTGGGCTCAAAATCTGCATTTTACTGGTCAAAATCATGGATCATGGAAAATGTCCAGAAATTGTACTAAGTCCCAAGCACTTTTTTACCGCAATCGCCTGGAACTGTGTTCAAGCACAGCGACTGGATTTTCTGTACAACTCTCAAAGATGACTATTAATCTCCGCACTGATCTCCGCCACCTGGCTCGACCATTATGCCCCGCACAAACTCCAAGCGACTATTAAGCCCCCACCAGACTCCGCCACGAAGCGACTATTAAGCCCCCACCGGACTCCGCCACCAAGCGTCTATTAAGCCCCCACCGACTCCGCCACCAAGCGACTATTAAGCCCCCACCGGACTCCACCTCCAAGCGACTATTAAGCCCCCACCGGACTCCGCCACCAAGCGACTATTAAGCCTCCGGATAATCCTCCAGGGATCGGAGTGTGGCGGGGTGCTTTGTTGTTCGGGAGGGAGATCGAGCACAGGCTCGGTGTCCGTAGGCTGTACGGTCAGGGGGGTTGATCAGGTTCCCCTTGCGTCTGTCCGTTTGGATACGCAGAGGCCCGCGCCCGGGAGGTTCTCCCCCTTCACCCACCTCCCTGCCACAGGAGGGGGGATAAAGACAGGGGGAGAGTCGCCCCGCTCCGAGGGTTGTGACAAAAGCTTGTCTCGAGGGATGACTTTCAATAGATCGCAGCGAGGGGAGCTGCTCTGCTATGTACGAAACCCCGAGACAGAAGCAGGTTGTCTACAAATGATTTAGCACCAGGTTCCCAGTGAAACTTGCAGTGCGCTCCGGGAGAGAAGTGGCGGGGCTTCCGGCCGCTCTCTGGTCCACCGGGCTTGTGGCGTTACTTGCCGGGGGGAATCTGAGGGGGCCCCCAGCTATCCCTGGCCGGCATGGGCTCCTCGGCACTGCGGTATCTTCACATTTAGGGGGGATTCTGACTTAGAGGCGTTCAGTCATAATCCTACAGATGGAAGCTTCGCCCCATTGGCTCCTCAGCCAAGCACATGCACCAAATGTCTGAACCAAATGTCTCGTACTGAGCAGGATTGCTATTGCGACAACACATCATCAGTAGGGTAAAACTATTCCCTATTAGTGGGTGAACAATCCACACATTGTTCTATTTTGTGGCCCTGTACAAATGGAACAATGTGTCCATGATTTCACTGCCACCAGAGATCTGCGAACAATCTCTGCACAATTATCTGTGTGTGTAACTGGGCCTATAGATTTGAGGTCAGGATTTCAAATTTGAGATGTCCGATCCAACAATTTCTCATTCAGACATCCTGCATTTACACGCAACGGTGCACAAACGATATCGTAAGAACGATCTCAAATGCGTGACGTTTCAACGATATCGTTTCAGATATCGGAGCATGTGAAGTGGCCTTCAGTTTAGAGGCCAAACAACGCCTTTTCAGGGGAAACTGAAAGATTTGAAAATCACAGTTTGCCTTTTTAGGGGAAATTGAGGATTTGAGATTCACAGGTTTGAGGAAAAACAGAGCCTTTTTAAGGGAAATTAAAGGATTTGAGATTCAAAGGTTAAAGGCCAAACAGAACCTTTTTAGGGGAAACTGATGGATTTGAAATTCACAGGTTGCAGACCAAATAGAGCCTTTTTAGGGTAGACTGAAAGATTTAAGGTTCACAGGCTAGAGGCCAAACACAGCCTTTTTAGGGGAATCTGAAGGATTTGAGATTCATAAAATAGAGGCCAAACAGAGCATTTTTAGGGAAAACTGAAGGATTTGAGATTCAAAGGTTAGGGACTCTTCACACGCTCAGATATCTGTGAACGATATTGTTAGTTATGTCACGTGATCGCAATCCTTCTGACAACGTTAGTGCGTTGTCACACGCAAGGATATCGTTAACGATCTTAAATTTAGCAACGCTCCAGCTATTTGAAGAAGATCGTTTGAACGATTTAACAAAGCAAAAGGAATAGGAGAAATATGAACGACATTGTTCAAAAAGGTTTCACACTGAACGATGTTGTTGCTTCACAAATCCTTAATTGGACGATGAACGATGGATTTGAGGTCAGGAGCTCAAATTTATGATGAACGATCTAATGAGTTTACCTTCAGATATCCAAAGTTTACACGCAACGATTCAAAAACGATATCGTCTGAATGATCCAAAAAGCGTGACGTTTCAACGATATCGTTTCAGATACCTGAGCGTGTGAAGCGGCCCTTAGAGGCCAAATAGAGCTTTTTTAGGGAAAACTGAAGGATTTTAGATTCACAAGTTAGGCTGGCTTCACACCACGGTTTTTGGCTTCAGGTTCTGTCCGGTTTGAACCGGACAGAACAGGATCCGTTTTTGCCTTCCATGTATCCCTATGGTATCGGATTGGTCATATTTGGACATCCGATTTTGTGTACTCTGTCCCAGATTAGTTTTTGCCCGGTTTTTCACCGTCCCCAAAATCGGAGCCTGCAGCATTTTTGGGCTCCGGTGAAAAAAATCGGGAAAAGCAGCCAGAAATGGATCCGGGGCAATCTGGCGTCCATAACATGCAAGTCTATGGGCGCCGGATACGTGAAAAAATCAGATCATTTCCCAGATCCGATTTTAAGCACCGAGCATACTCAGAAATCCTGGTGTTCTAAATTCAGCACCATGGACAGCACTACATCATGTATAGGCTGTGAATTCAGCACCAAGGACAGTGGCAGAGCAGACAGAGGCAGACTTCAGCACCCTGGACAGCGGCAGAAAACGAATCCTGCTAAAAACAGGATCCTGGACCATATTTGGCCACACCTTCTACACATCTTGACCTGTCAGGTTCTGTCCGGTTGATCCTGCAAAAAAAGGATACACCTTGACACACTAAAACTGTGGTGTGAAGCCAGCCTTAGATATCAAACGTAGCCTTTTAGGGGAATCCGAAGGATTTGAGATTCCTAAATTAGAGGCCAAACAGAGTCTAATTAGCGGAAACTGAAGAATTTGAGATTCACAGTTACAGCTCAAAAAATACATTTTTAGGAGAAACTGAAGGATTTGACAATCCCTTCCTGTATGCAAAAAACGTGGTTTTGTCAATGCACACAGATTTAGGAATCACACTTGTTCTCAGCACAACATGCCTTTGTCCGGATGGACACTATCACTCTATGTTATTTAAAAAGCGATGTAGTAGCTAGCTATCTAGTTGTGTAACACGGGCAGTAACAATCTAAAAATGGCAACGATGGCAAATGGAAACTTCTTATATCCCTAAGGACATGTGACTTTGCCAGCCAATGAAACAAGCCACGCATTAACAAAAGCCCTTGTGTCTTCAACTTGTGGACGTTTTATGCGTCCTAATTGGCTGCAGACCAGGAACATCCACACAGAAAATGTGGGGTGAAAAAATGGAGTCCAACGCTACTATTATCTCTCTACACCCCTCCTTTCATCAAAGACGTCCCGCCCGCTATATTATACTGTCAGAAGGTAGGAAAAAGCATAACATACATGCAATAATGCTTTTTTAAATCTAATCATGCACCAAACAAATCCACATTCACCGATTTTTTGGGGAAATTGTTCAGATTTCTGATCCCGAACCGAATCTGCCATGTTCAGGTCGAATTTGAAATTGGCGAACATGTTCAGGGAAGGTTTGCTCATCTCTAATCAGAAAGTAAAATTTAAAGCTACAAATGTACTATATCAATATGAAATAAAAAAAATACTTGAATTTTATCAATTGTAAGAATATTTTTCAGGGAAGATACTAATAAATCCTGTAAAATATAAAAACTCCATTATAACTATCATATTAATTAAATCTATTAAATCAGGTCCAATAACTCTACAAACATACAAGCCTGTCCAAAGTTTTTACCCTTCCTCTATTGCAGCTGCTGAATGAAAATAAGTGTACTTTATAATCTGCACAGAGGAAATGCTGAAGAATTTGTTCCTTTCTCCACTGATTTTTAATCAAACTAACCATGCCAAAAAATCCTGCCCTCCTAGGCACCTTGTGAAATGAAGCTAATTACAGTAGCTGGAGCACAATGAAACCAAATCTTCCTTTATTGATCCCTTTCTCCTCTTTGATAAAGATAAAGAGAGGTAATGGGGCATTGTTTGTCAAGCTTTCAGCTAGGTCATTTAGCTAATAACCATTTGTGCCATTTAACGACAAACCATTTTATACTAAATGTGGTTTTAGTAAAAAGAAGAAACAACGTGTAAAGGAAAAATAAAATAAGTACTCAACATATGTGCACAAGATCCAGAACACATAATGAAGTCTACTTTTCTTACCTACAACTGCAGATATTTAGTTGGCTTTAGTTGTCTCATTCTCTCATTTGTCTCCTGTATAAAGATGAGCGAACCTTTTGAAGTTGGTATTTTGGTCGCTGAATGGGCATATGGTCACTACATAAATCGGCGAACAGCTCGCAAAATGTCTGAACCCAATTCAAATCAATGAGAGGCAAAATCAGGGGCCTAGAAAACACCTTCAAAGAGGCACAAAAGCTACCAAAACAGCTCAAATTAGGGACAGACACAAGTAAAATTGCCTTATATTCCCAAGATTTAAAATTTTCATCATCATGCACTGCATGGGCCAAGCGTCAACATTGATCAGGAACAGGGATATGAGTGAGACATGTAGGCATGGTGCACAGAGAGCTCTGCTAAATTCACAAAACACAGAACAAAAACAACCCAATAACAGTGTCCACATTTTAAAAAATTGGGGCAAGATACTACCAAAGTGGCATCAATTGACCCAGAATAAAAAAAGTATAAGGGCACACTCTACATCCATGGCACAGGGTCTGGAACAGTGCATGGGCTAGCATTTGAAGGTAAAACAATCATTAGTAATGGGTTTAGGTATTGTACTGAAAAAGCCTTGCTAAATTCAGGAAACAGACAAGAAGGAGACCCTCAAGAAGAGTCTCCACATTTTGGAAAATTAGGGCCAGATACCATCAAAGTTCCATAATTGACCCAGAATAGAAATTATATAATGGCGAGATGAATGCAGCACGCTGAAAAGTATTACATCACCTACTCTGCCCAATCTGCCACTGTGGTGGAAAGTCCTTAGAGATCCATGACTTCTTCATCTTGATAAAAGTTAAGTAGTCTACACTTTCAGGGGACAGCTGGATGCACTCATCCGTCAGACCACCACCAGCAGCACCGAAGACATATTTTGAGAGAACACTGGGCATGACAAAACCTCCGAGATGTGACTGGCGAGCTCAGGCCACTTCTTCATTTTTGAAGCCCAAAAAGCAAAAGTTTCCAAACTGTCGATAATGGCATGAAAATTGAGCTCTAGATACTCCTGCACCATCGTCTCCAGTCATTCAATATGTGTCAAACTTGTACTCAGTTCCGTTAATGGATGGGCTGGTTTGAAAAATAGGTCAAATGACTTCCAGAAATTGCTTCTGACAGTGAAACTGCTTCTGCTAATGTTTCTACACTGACAACTCGACATCCTCCAACTTGGAAGTGTAGATCTGCAATGCGTACTGTGTCCCTCACTGCTGTGTTGGAAAAACCAGTCCTAAGATTGTCTACCAGCTTTTTTTGATGCTATACGTTGGCCAAACATCTCAGGAGCTGCACTGCAGAGTACAAAAACATATATCCACCATAAATTTAGCGGCAGCAGAGGTTGCAAAAGGTAACAGCATTACACCAGTGACAGCCCACTTTTTAGCATTCAATCATGGGAGACTAAGGATGAACTAAGGGTACTAGGCCTTCAAAAACATTTTAGCAATGAACGAGATGGCACAGCACACAAATGGCTATTGCAAGTAAAGGTGAGGTGGATATGATGAAACCAGGGCTGTGGGGGGTACTCGGCCACCGGGTCTGCTGATTAGGGAGTCACAGGTGGACGGTATCCCTGTGCCGTGCCCTGGGGATCATTTGAAGGGGGATGAAGGAATTATTTACAGGGGAACGTGACGCCACCTGTAGTGTCCGGTAAGGTGGTACCGGCGCTGCCAGCCGGCCGCTGAGGTGATGGAGGGGGCAGCAAAGCGTGGTACAGCTCCCCACAGGTGGAGCTTTACCTCAGGGCAGCAATAAAGGAAAATGGTGAGGGAGGGCAGTGAAGGAGGAAGATGGTGAATTATAGCTGATGAACAGTCACACATACACACAGGGATAGTTGTTCCGGTACCTTTTTACTGGTGGTCACATAACAGGTACAGTCCAGAGTAATAACCAGGTCCCTGGTGCAATTTAGGATTAACTCCTTGGAAGGATATGAGGCCTCCTTTATCTCTGTGCTTTGCCTTGAGGGATGAGTCCTCCCTGAGTCTGAACCCTCCTCTTCTTTATTATCTTAAACTAACAATGAGGTCCTTCTGCGGGGTCCCAGTTCTTCCTGTGGCCCCTGGTCCTATGTTTGGTTAGTTTTAAAGTCTTTTTGTTACTATCCTCAGGGCTAAACGCCTCCTGAGACTGCTGGGCTTTTCACTGTGACTCTGCAAGCCCACAGCATCGGACTCCAGTGTCCGGTTGTGCTAAAGGGGAATATATTCAGATCCCTTTTCTTGTTCCCTACCTCCTCTTCTTGCCTCCGGCCCCTTCCCTGTGGTATGAACAGCTGACAATTGTCCCTTCTGGTCCTGGCCTATGTCTTTTCCAGAGACCAGCAGCTCAGTCTCCTCCTTTCTCCTCTCCTCACACGAACTAACTGCCAACTGTCTCCTGGGACTAACTGTCTCCTCCTCTCAGCCTGGATCTTCTTAAAGGGGAACTGACTTAATGCAGCCAGTAGAGCTCTCCCTTCAGATCTGGAGTGGTAGGTGGTGTGTGCTGAGCAAACCAAGGTGTCAGTCCTTCCTTGCACCAGTGTAACCTGTGGCAATCCCCCGCAGGGGTACCACAGATATATTTATTGAGATCAGTTGCCCCTTATGGCTTGAATGAGGAACTCACCTTCACCAGGTTCCTGTGGAAGACTCCATATGGCAAGTGAATATGTGAGGACATTTATTTACTTATCACGTATTACTTTCCAGATGCCTGCTGCACGCAATCTGGAGCCCGGATGATACACGTTCAAGTGATCTACTCACACTATGGATATTGGAAGACCAAGGAATTTTAGGAAATTGTCTATTTGTGCCAGTCACTGGCAACATTTTGGAGTGTGATTAAACTGGAGACCTTACCTGTTCTTGGAAATATACCTCGTGACATCATCAAATGTGTGGCGATCTTCACCAACTAGGTGGTAGCCCCTGGCCACAATAAGATCCCCTTTGAGCCGTCTGTATAGGGAAGTTTATATCTGTCTTTGATGAGAGTGAAACAATATTATTGTCCTTCCCCTATTTGCTTTTTACACTTAGTGCATATGTTGAACCACAGGCCCTAGGGTACTCAGGTATCAGACTCGGTGGGTGCTTTCACGGGGATGTCACGGGTGGCAGCGCCTGAGCACGTGGTCTGGGTGACACTTCAATAAGGGGTGTATGTACAGGGGATTAGAGTTTGTCATGTGACACCACCTGTAGTACTTGGTGATGGGTCACCAGCGCCGCCACAGCCCTCCGGAGGACGATGGTAATGCGGCTGAGATGGCAAAGCTCCCTACAGGTGGAGCTGGGACTCCGGGCAGCGCTCCTGTAAACAAGCAGATTGATGAAGATAACCACACAAAGGCAAAGTCATTTTCTCCTGGGTACTTTATTGTAAATGTTCCGCAGCAAAATACAGAGTCCACAGTTCAGTAAGATGTTAATCAAACAGGTTACTGTCGTAGGTAGTGGCAAGTGAACGGATTGTTTCCATGGGGCTTGGTTAGGTGTCCCTCCTTTACTGCTATTTCAGGTTGGTGTGAAGCCTGGCTGATCTGAAATCTAGCCTGGCCTCCTGTGCTCTCTCTCCTTTGCTGTCGTCGGGTGACCCTCTAATAGCTTGCCGCTCTCTCTTCAGGCGGTGCCTTGCCCCCTTGATATTGACTGCGCAGGTGCCCAGAAGACTTGAAGACTCCACGGTAATCCGGATTCTCAGCTGTGCTTGTAAACTCCAGCAGTCTGCGGGCTCCGGTGCCCGGTAAGCCATCTGGGAGAAACTATCACTAGCTCCTCTGTTCACAAAACTGCTGCTCTTTCCTGGAAACTCCCTTTCCTGTCTGTCTCTCAGATGTTCTTTGCAGCTGCTGCTGTTCCCAGCAGCTGCCTTCTCCTCCTCCCCCTCAGACTCGACTCTCAGATGTCCATTGTCTGACTATTCTTTCCTACTGACTCATTCCTTGTTCCCCCTACTGGTGAATATATCCACTCCCGGGTAACCTCCCACCGCTCAGCTAACGTGGGAGTGCAGGAATGGGGCCCACCCACCAACCTAGGGTCCACTTGCAGCTGGGGAAATTACACCTCTTAAGATCTTGTCGTGCCTGGCCTCCAGCATTCTCACGAGCCCGGCAACCAGAATGTGTCTTCAGCACTGCTGGCGGTGTCCTGATGGATAAACGCCTACGGATGTCTATCAACATTTGTAGATCACCTAACGTTTATCAAGATGAACAAGTCATGGATCTCCAAGGACTTTTCCACCCCAAGTGTCAGAATGGGGAGACAAAGACACTGATGTACTTTTCAGTCTGCTGCATTAAGCTCCACATTAAAATATTTCTACTCTGTGGAAATTGTTGCCACTTTAGTGGTGTCTGTGCCTAATTTTTGCAAAAGTGGGGACTCTTCTTTGGGTCTCCCTGCTATGTGGTGCATTCCTTGAGCAAAACTTTCTGAGCCCAATACTTGCTCATGACAATTGTGCACCACTTCCTAAATACTCAACATTGAAATGCTGGGCCCAGGCCTCCAGCCTTGCTGCTATTGTGGTCCAATACAAAATTGTTTAATGAATATATACTACTTTGTTGTGGTGTGACCCTAATTTTTTGAAAAGTGTGGACTCTTCTTAGGGTCTCTCTGCTGTGTGGTGCATTTGTGGCGCCCCACCATGTAGGTGCCACAAAAGGGGTACTGCACCCAGAAAAGTGGTGTAGTCACTCCACTGCAATTGGAACGATGGTCACTAGGTGGAACCCTAGAGTTAACACCCACACACTAGACTAGTAGGTAGGAGGGACCTCAGGAGGGAATATAGTGACCTCTAGGGGGAAACAGTGAGCTCAGTTGGAGAAGAGATGGAGTAGAAGTTGGAGTAGAGGCAGGACTCAGGGAGGAAGGAGTCCAGGAGAGTCCAGTGAGAGTCGAGAAGCAAAGGAAAAGTAGGGGTCTCTTCGGCTGAGGGTCCCAGAAGAGATCAGATCCCAGAAAGAAAGAAAGAGAGGAGGCAGCTTATGTTACAAGCTTAATCTAGTTGGGGAAGTGAGTAACCTGAAGGTTTGCCCCAAAGGAAGAAATCGGGTACCAGAGCCCGCAACTGTGAGTTCCTACACAGCTCACAGAGAATCCGAGGAACAGGGATATTGCAGATACAGCCCCAGTCTCCTGAGTGAGTCACAGAAAGGGAGCAAGAAGCTAGGAGCAGCGACCACTGCACAGCTTAGATAAGGACATCACGGAGACCACACAGGAGGGAGAGAGAAAGGAAGAAAAGCAGCAGGAGGTCAGATAATCTTTAAGAGATCAGACTTCACCACCACTGGGAGGCAAAGGAAAGAAAAGAACAAGAAAGGTACATCAGAAGGGATCCATCTACAGCCAGACATTCCAATTGCAGCATCCGGATCATTTGCCATTATACCATCTACTGCATTGCTGAACTGTATGACTTTGAAGAAGTTTCAGTAAAGTTACCCGGTGAAGTGAAGTCCCGATTCTGCTGCATCCTTTCCCATTATAAACTGTTCTTTTACAGCATCGCTGCCCCGGCGGTCCAGTTCCGCCTGCGGGGTACTAATCCATCTAAGCCGCAATACCATTGACCACCAGAGGACTGTAGCTGCGCTGGTGAGCATCACCAGACACTGCAGGTGGCGTCACGAAGACAACTTTGTATATAATCCCTGTAAATAATCCTCCCCTATTTAGTTGACCCCAGGGCCACGGCCTCGGACAAGCCACCCGTAACATCCCAGACAGAACGAGACCACCCGAGAGCCGAGCAACCGAGCCCTGGGTGCACGTCACATTTCTTCATCAGCACTCTCTGAGCAGAAAATCTGCTCATGATATTTGTGCACCACTTCCTAAATGCTGGGCCCAGGCCTCTAGGCTTGATTCTATTGTGGCCCAATACAATTTTTTTAGTGGATACATATCACTTTGCTGTGGTGTGACCCTAATTTTTGGTAAAGTGGGGACTCTTGTTAGGGTCTCTCCACTGTGTGGTGCATTCCTTCAGCAGGGTTCTCTGAGCAACATGACTACTCCTGTAACTCATCCTCCTTTTACTCCTACTCCTATTTTTACTTATGGTAGAAAATTGCTGCCACTTTTCCCCTGTAACTCATCCATCTGTCAATTCAAACTGAGTTTCACACATCTATGAAATTTAAGTGAATGGGAGCCAACTCCTATTTTGAACTGATTTTGAAGAGTGTGCAGGTTGGCACATACATACCGTGTATCGTGCACCAGTGCTTTGCTATGACACTATTTCTACTCTAGGTAGAGTGTTGTCCTTATACCGGTGTCTGGCACTAATATAAGCAGTGTGTCAGCTTTTGGACACCTTTTAAGGTGTTTTCTATGTGTTTCATGATGTCTGCTATTGATTTCAATGGGGTTCTGAAGGTTCGGCAAACAATTTGACACATACCCCGCATTCGGAGAACAGAACCGAATTTGAACACTCAGTTGTTTGCCCACCGGTCGGACAACACTTGCCACAGTGACAGAGGAGAAAGGAGCAGCAGATGTGGTTGATGAAGTGAACGGTGTTCAGTGAGGTTCAGTAGGCACAATTTTAGCACAGTAATTTTTCCAGAGTAAGTCGTGATGCTGGGCCAAGTGGCAGTTCATGCATTTCAAGCTTTCTTGAATCTGGATTAATTCCAAGTGGGATCTCAAACATCATCATCACCCTCTCTGTTGTCCCACTCCTCACCACGGGAATCACCTTCCTCCTCTTCATGCCCTGAATGCATAGTGCAGGGTAGGTGCTCCACATGTATCTAAGTTTTATCATACCCATCACCTTCACCCCCGAGGGTTAACGTCTGATGACAAGGCTCTGGATTCTGCTGAGACCCTACTTCGTCCATCCCCGTATACAAATCTAAAAGATTTTGGGCTTTGGTGTAGATACTTATGTGGCACCCCAGGGTTCAGTTGCCACAGATACACCTGGGACATAGAAGGATCTCCACATCAGGTAAGCCCGCACACAAAACCTTCCACTCCAGACCTGAAAGGGGAGCTCTACAAGCCAAGTTCAGGTCCCCTATAAATTCAGGCCTGGGGGCAGAGTTAGTTAGTGCAGTTCCATGGAGGACTGTGAAGACATCCTGGTGATGGAGCTGAGCTAAGCTCATACCAGTGAGCATTACTACTCTGTGTGAGGGACCCTAGAGCGAGGGTTAGAGGCATGGAGTAGTAGCAGCAGGGGGAGTGGAGCCATACTGGATTGTCCAGGAGGAACAGTGCCTGAAACCAGACACCGGAGTCCGTGACTGCAAGGGACCTGTCAGCCCAGCAGTAAAGACCGGAGGCCAGAGAGACTTCAGATCTCCTGGCCACAGCAGCACTTGAGGCACAGCCACTTAGCAGAGCTAGGGTCTGCTGTAGATACGGCGGTGCCCCGCAGCAGAGCTTTCACTGCCTGTCATTCAAGTGAGGACTACAAGAGAGGGTCAGGGCTTAGCTTCAGACAGCCTGGGACCAAAACACATGAAGTGCAGCAGGGAGGCCTCATAACTCGCCGAGTGTGGAGATCCTGAACTGTTACCAGACCACCCGGACCCGTACCATCATAGACTTTACCCCAGACTATACCTGTATCATCAGTAAAAGGTACGGAAAGATCAACCCTGTGTGTGACTGTTATTGCAGCCCCTGATCCTGCTCTCTCCATAGACTGTCCTGCAATTCCCATATACCACAAGTGCCTCGGGGATCCCACTCCCTGTAGGTAACCATCTTGCTGCCCAAACATCACTCCGGAGGTCTGACCCACAGCCCTGGTAACCATATCAGAACTGTAGGTGGCATCACAAACTATATTTATTATTTTTATTGACTCTCTTCAGCGACCACCAGGGCCACAGGAACGGGAACAGGTCCCAGTGATATTCCCCCGTGAAACAACGCCCGGGATCGGGTACCCCATGGCCCTGGGGTGGGTCACTTACCTCCTCTAGAGTATGTGAGTCTTAAGAACAGACCACTGATGCCCATGGAACAGGAAGTGTGAACATCTCTGCAGAATCGCCCATCTGTGTTTCCCCACAATCAGTTGTGCAATTTGAAAATTGTGACATGGTGGAACACATGTTTAATTGAAGCACCATTTTTGAGGACTGTACTATTTGTGATGTTGAGATGGAGGAACAGGAGTACAGAACACTTGATGCAGCGCTTGTGATAGGCCAATCCAGGGCCTTAGGATACCAGGCTTTGAGGCTTCATCACGGGGATCACAGGGACCGAGACCCGGCTCCATGACCCTGGCGGTGTCATTAAAAGTTTGGTGTTGGTGGCTCTCTTTCTTAAAGTGATCCTAAACCCAGAAACTGACCCCCCCCTTATCTTTAGACCTGTCCCTGCACCCCCTCTTACCATTTCTAGCCATCCCTTTTGCATAAAAAATCGCTTTTGTAAAGTTAGAGAAAAGGATATAATAGTTTGACCTGTGTGAGTTCTCCGTTTCTGTTGGAAGCCGCAAATAGGCGTGCCTGTCTGCTGGTGCCTGGTAATTATTCATGCCCTTCTCTGCTTGCTGCCTTTGTGAGTGTGTGGCCGCGTCATGAAAGGGGGCGGGGCTCCGGCATGACGCGATTTAGCCCCGCCCCCTTTCATGACGCGGCCACACATTCACAAAGGCAGCAAGCAGAGAAGGGCGTGAATAATTAATTACCAGGCAGCAGCAGACAGGCGCCTCCTATCTTGGCTTCCAACAGAAACGGAGAACTCACACAGGTCAAACTATTATTTCCTTTTCTCTAACTTTACAAAAGCGATTTTTTTATGCAAAAGGGATGGCTAGAAATGGTAAGAGGGGGTGCAGGGACAGGTCTAAAGATAAGGGGGGGTCAGTTTCTGGGTTTAGGATCACTTTAAGGAAGGGCATCTGGTGTGGACGGTTATTTCTGGGAAGGGATGACTGGACCTGGGGATACTTACATGACGCCACCCGCAGGTTGCTGGCTTAGTTTGCGTAGCCACCTCCCTGATGCTCCCTACTACCATCGCGGTTCCTCCTAGCACAGTCTGTGTAGAGACATCGATTGTTCTGAAATGGGGCTCTTTCATTGATGCAGATGGCTGTTGTGGCCTTTGGGACTGCACGGGCACGGCTACTGGCTCAGATACCCAGGGTTCAGTTGTGTAAGCCGGTAGGTTATCCCTCACATGGTAGACATCTAGGGTATACCACCCCCGCTCTCCCAGGTGCTGGGTGAAGGTGACTCTGTCGCCAGGCTGCAGATCACGACCAGGGTGACCCTCCGGCAGGTGAGATTCAACGTCCTACCGGGTTACAAAAACTTCTTTGCCGCTTCTCCATTCTTTGATAAATCCCCAGCCTTTGTCCTGATTGAACCGAACTACCGAACCCTGACAGATTGGGCCCCGCTCGGCTGCCTTGGATCCGCTGCTTTTCTTGCAGGTTCCTCTCCTCCATGGCATGCCATTTAGCCAGCCTTTCCTCCTCTTCAGCTTCCCTCTGGGCATCTTGCTTAGCCTGCTGCTGGCGGCAGCATTCTGCTCAACTTAAAGTCTCAACTGTGGGCCTTCCCTCCCGGGTCTCTCCTTGGAAGCCTATTAGTGAGTCCCCCTGGTCAACCCACTTGATGACCTCCCGCTCTGCATGCATCTCCACTGGGGCCGACTTTGGCTCTAGTGGGGCCACCCATTTTTGCTGGACTATAGACTGGTCCAACCGCAGGTCTTTACTATCTCATCCTGATGCAAGGGGGATGGAGCGTCTATGGGCCCTACCAGGGTATCGTCAGCCGCCGGGGGGGAGTGTTGGTACCTGCAGCTTCCTCAACACTGACCTCCACCTCTTCCTCTGGGGCTGGTGATGGTGGTCTCGATGTTGCCACCTCCAGGTCATTCTGTTTAGCAGATTGTCCTTCCACACCTCCACCACCTCCACCTGGGCCTTTCTTAGTTACTGGCCCAGGCTCTTGACCTCACTTCGCAGGAACCCTGGGTCCAGGAGCGACAGCTTTCCCATGTCCTTCTCCATCTCTATGGAGTGGTATTCTTCCTCCATGAGGATGTTCGGGTACTCCGCTGCCATCTTGCTCCGGTAGTTGCAACTCACTTGGCTTCCTGCTGCCTTTTCTGGGAGGTTCTTTCCTTGGGCGCTGTCGGCCACACCTGTCGGTGGATCTCTCTTGCCAACTGACACACTCTGCTGTACAAAAGTCTCTATAGTGAGCGGGTACAGCTTTTCGCGCTTCTCTGTGAACCAGCCAACGAAGGGAGGACGCACCACTCTCTCCATGTTAGTCATGGCGCTTGTTCTTTTTACCGGGCACAGTTCAAAGTTCTTTAACACCGGTATTAAGGCGCACAAAGCCCACTGCACCAGACAGGTGGATTCTGTTCGTGATGCCAAGTTGACATGCCCCTCCAGGGCCTTAAAGTACTCAGAACCAGCCTTTAAGGCTTTATCATGGAGATCACAGGGACTGAGACCCAGCTCCATGACCCTGGTGGTGTCATTAAAAGTTCGGTGTGGATGGCTCTCTTTCTTAGGGAATGGTAATCTGGCGTGCAGGGTTCATTCTAGGAAGGAATGACTGGACCTAGGGATACTTGTATTTTTATGTGACGCCACTCGCAGTTTGCAGCTTTAGATGGCCGCCGCTGCGGAGCCGATGGTAGGGAGGCAGCAATATTCTTAAGCCTTTTACAGGTAGGACTGACCCCCAGGGTACCCGAGTGAGTTTGTAGTTGTGTTTCTGGTGCTTTTGGACGCGTAAGAAAGTTCACAGACATGGCAGGTTGCATTCTTCAGTTCTTTTACTCACAGTCTTTGTGCAACAGCCCGCTCAGCACTGGGTTCTCGGAGTCAGGGATCCAGCTACTCCCGGGTAGGAGGATGACACGTAACTGGCACCCCTTAGTCCTGGTCACCCCTGTGGGTCTTACACAGGGCTTAGTATTAATAATAGTCACCTTGTGGAATTACACCTTTGACATTTGGCACCCTCTGGGCAGTGGTGTAACTTCTGGCCCAGGGGCATCGATGCGAAAGCTCCAAAAAGGCCCCCAATTATTGCAAATCTTTAATTCTATTAGTATTTTTCTATAGGTCAAAGTTACTTTTGTGGCCCCCCTAGGCTGCAGGGCCCGGGTGCAATCGCAACCCCTGCACCTATTGTAGTTAAGCCCCTGCCTCTGGGGTTTAAGGTAAGTGGTCTCACACTGGTTCTGTGTATAAGCAGGTTGGTATGGAAATCTCTGGAAAAGCGATACAAGCACAGAGAATACTGTTAAGACTGTGTGGAGCTAATACTTATCTTTAGCATGGTCTGGGTTTGCCAGAGATTTCTATAGCAACCTTCTTATACACAGAACTAGTGTGAGACCACTTACTGTAAACTCCAGAGGGTGCCATATGTCAAAGTTGTAATTCCACAAGGTGACTGTTATTAATACTCAACCCTGTAAAAGACCCACAGGGTTGACCAGGACTAACCTCTACTGCTTATATATATACCATTCACTCATATTCCTACAACATATTCTGGTACAAAAAGACAAAAGAAAAAAACACAAGGAAAGGAGGCACACAGAGAGATCCTTGAGCCATAACTGATAGATCCTCAACCTCTACTGAGGGAGTCATACCTATACATCTCCTTTGTTCAGGACTCAGAAACCTCCATCTGCAGCATACACATTGCCTAATCTTTTCCAGGTAACTACCATTTCTTGCCTCACATTGGTATATATATATATATATATACATTATATATATACATTTGTATACAAAATTCACGCTATTTTAATAATAGCATTAAAAATGTGTTCCTACATGTCCTTTGTCCCGACCTATTCTAACCACAATCTTGCACCCCACCTGGACTCTACCTTGACATACGAGAACCCAACAACAACAGCAGGTAAATCTTAAGTTAGCCTTCACTACCTCAGTTTCCATCATCCTCTCTTTCTACTTCCTTTTCTCGCTTTTGTGTGCCTTCACAAGGCCCTATACAGCATAGATAGCAGCAGCATGCTTTCACATCAAACAGACACCATTTTGAGCCTTTAGACCTGTATCCATTGTAAATACTGTATATATTTCTTTGTATATTCTGTAATATACTTATTTTTCTCCTTGTTTTGATTCCAGTGACGTTGTGAACAAGGCCTTGATCATCCGAAACGTCACCACTGCTTGTTTTGTCTTCCATTACTTACTTTGTAAAATAAATCCACTTTGAAGCAAAATCACTATCTTGTACAAGTGCCGTGATTCTATTGATCACAGTGGATCCAAGGATCTGTTCCACGAGCACTGTAACTTTCTCTGAGTTGTGTGCTGGTCATCAACTATTAGATAGTCTCCTCCGTTCTAGATCTTTCCCACTCTTTTTATACCCCTTGTCACGTGTCCCACCTCATCTACGTGTGTTCTTCCTAAGAGGGGTGCAGTACCTCTATGGCGACTGGATCCACAGGGGTGCCTCACTGGCCATGAACTGATGGGAAACTCATGGGAAGCTGAAGGATTTTTCAATCACTGCTTTGAGACAAAACAAAGCCTTTTTAGGGGAAACTGAAAGATTTGACACTCACTGGTTAAAAGCAAAAAAATTAATTTTAGGGGAAACTGAATGATTTTGCCCAATCACTGCTTTGAAGCCAAACACAGTCCTTTAAGGGGAAACTGAATTATTTTGCAGTCAGTACTCTGAGGCAAAAAATGGCTTTCTAGTGGAAAGTACAAGAATGATTTGACAATTAATGGTTAGAGGCCAAACACAGCCTTTTTAGGTGAAAGTGAAGGATTGCCAATCTCTGTTTTGGGGCAAAAAATGCATTTTGAGGGGAACTGAAGGATTTTGCAATCAGTGCTTTGACGCAAAACAGTCTTTTTAAGGGAAGTGAACAATTTGGCAATCACTGCTGAAAGGCAAAAATGTCTTTTTATTTCAAATTGAATGATTTAACAGTCACTGGTTAGAGGCAAAAAATGCCTTTTTCGGGTAAGTTAAGGATTTTGCAATTACTGCTTTGCGTCTAAACACAGCCTTTTTAGGTTAAACTGAATGATTTGACCATCAATGGTGAAAGGCAAAACAATGCCTTTTTAGGGGAACTGAATAATTTGACAATCATTGGTTAGAGGCAAAAAATGCTTTTTTGTGGGAAACGGAAGGACTTTGTAATCACTGCTTTTGAGTCCAAATACAGTATTTTCATGGGAAACTGTCATGATCTCCACATTGCCTCTATTTGTTCTAGGTTTGTGGAGACTGTCAGGCTGGGCTGGCTCTGTGCCTCAATAACTTGAATTCTGCTCAATTAGTTAGGCCTCTATTTAATCAAGCTTGCAGCTATGCTCAGTGTCAATTGTACACTTGCTTCTGGCTGTCTGGACTTGATCTCCCTGTGCTCTGAAACAGACCCTGCCTGACTTAGCTATCTTGGCTGGACTTGACTCTCTGCTTGTGACCTGACTCATCTTTTCGTTTGGACCTTTCTATTCTGTTTTTGTCTCTCTGGTTTCCTGACTTCGGCTTGAATTGGATTTTGCTTCTGACCACCCCTTGTAGTACTATGCCATTTCCTGGACCTGACCTCAGATTGTTTTGACCTCTTTTTACTACCAGTAAGTAGTAATATTGTTATTTACTTTCCATTTATTTATGTTTGTCTTCTGCTTCTCTGAGAATAGTTATTACTTGTGACCAGCGTCACAGAAACTGAAGGATTTTGCAATCACTGCTTTGAGGCCAAACAGCTTTTAAGGGTAACTGAATGATTTGACAAGCTCTGGTTAGAGACAAAAAATGCCTTGTTAGTACAAACTGAAAAATTTGACAATACAGTGCTGTGCAAATTAATTGGGACAAAGCAAGTCTTTACGTGTTTTTCTTGCATTAGTTTTACTATTGCTGATAAGTGTTTTATCAGTTCTTGGTGTCGTTTTCCATTTTCTTCCACATTTCTCTTTTTGTTTTGGAGAAAACGATCGAGTTTCATTGTGTGTTCGAATTATTCTTGAAATGGTAGATTTTCCAATACCAACGGTGGAAGCGATTTCTCTTACAGTCAGACTTGTATGTTCATTAAGAGTAATAATTCTAGACCTCTTCCGTGGAGTAACATTCATTTTTATAGGCACGAATCACACTGAGAGAAAAAGTACACTAAACCACTCCTCACAGAAACAAGCTCTCAACTGAAGCTGAGGGGGTAGCTAGCTGTTATTTTCTGACTAAAACCAGTCAAACCACATTTTATTACTCAAGGTTGTACACTCTCACATGTTCAAAGCTGTTAAAACTGGTGTGAATCACTGACTGGTAACCCCAACTTACGATTTTACTTAAAAAATGCTTTGTCCTAATTAATTTGCACAGCACTGTAAATCACTGGTTAGAAGCAAAACATTTTTTAGGGGAAACTGAATGATTTTGCAATTACTGCTTTAGGGCAAAAAAAATGCCTTTCTAGTGCAAACTGAAGGATTTCACATTACTGGTCACTGGCAAACCACAGCCTTTTTAGGCGAAAGGGAAGGATTTTGCAGTCGATGCCTTGAGGTAAAAAATGTCTTTTTAGAACAAACTGAATGTTTACGGAAAAATGGAAGGATTTTTCAATCACTGTTTTGAGGCCAAACACAGCCATTTTATGGGAAACTGAATGATTTTGCAATCACTGCTTTGAGGCAAAAGATGCCTTTCTAGTACAAACTGAATGACTTGAAAATCACTGGTTACAAACAAAACAATGCATTTTAGGGTAAACTGAAGGATTTTGCCCAATCACTGCTTTGAGGCCAAACATAGCCATTTAAGGTGAAACTGAATGATTTTGCAATCACTGGTTTGAGGCAAAAAAATGCCTTTCTAGTACAAATTTAAGGATTTGTCAATCACTAGTTAGATGCCAAGCACAATCTTTCTATGGGAAACTGAAGGATTTTGCAATCACTGCTTTGAGGCAAAAAAATGCATTTTTAGGGGAAACTGAAGGATTTTGCAATCACTGCTTTGAAGTTAAATACAGCCTTTTTAGAGGAAACTGAATGATTTGACAACTGCTGCTAAAGGTCACGTGATTGCGATCCTTCCGACATCTTTGGTGCGTTGTCACACACAAGGATATCGTTAATGATCCAAAATTTGTCAACGCGGCAGCGATGCAGAGAACAATGTTTGAATGATCTGAAATAGCAGCAGGAATAGGAGAATTATGAACGACATCGTTCAAAAAGGTGTCACACGGAATGATGTTGCTGCTTCCCAGAACGTTAATTGAACGACGAACGATAGATTTGAGGTCAGGATCTCAAATTTTTGCTGAACGATCCAATGATTTATCCTTCCAACATCGTTCGTTTACACGCAACGACGCACAAATGATATCATTTGAACTATCACAAAACCGTGACGTTTCAACGATATCGTTAACGAGATCCTAGCGTGTGAAGTGGCCTTAAGAGGCAAAAAATGCCTTATACGTACAAAGGATAGTACGAAGTATTTAACAATTGCTGGTTACAATCCAAGCACAGTCTTTTTAGGCAAAAGTGAAGGAGTTTGCAATCACTGCTTTGAGGCAAAAAAAAACTTTTTTTTAATACAAACTGAAAGATTTGATAATCACCAGATGCCTTTTTAGAGGAATGTGAAGTATTTTTCCAATTACTGCTTTAAGGCTACACACAGCCTTTATAGGGGAAACTTAATGATTTGACAGTCTCTGGTGAGAGGAAAACTGTTGCCTTTTTAGTACACACTGAATGATTTGACAATCACTGGTTAGAGGCAAAAAATGCCATTTAGGGAAAACTCAAGAATTTTGCAATCACTGCTTTGAGGCAAAACAGCCTTTTTAGGAGAAAATGAACACTTTTGCAATCACTGCTTTGAGGCAAAAAAAAATATTTTCAAGTACAAACTGATGGATTTGACAATTACTTCTTAAAGGCCAAAAACAAACTTCTTAGGCAAAAGTGAATGCTTTGAGGCAAAAAAAAACATTTCATTTTAGTACAAACTGAAGGATTTGAAAATCACTTGTTAGGCTATGGTCACACTTGGCATGAGTTTTTTAAGTGCCTTAAAAATAAGTGTCACGCCCTACGGACGGATCTATTGGGGGGGCCCACTGGACTGCACGTATGGCGGCTGCTGATACCAGATAGGGAGAGCCAGACCAGGAAATCAGATTCAAAAAGCTTTATTGCAAGGTATAGATATATATTTGAAAGGCGCCCCAAAGGAAGGCCACGGGACCACAACACCGGGGTACCTCCCAGGAGCCCAAGGATGGATTGACCCCCTAACGGATTTCCCCTTGAACAGCTGTGAAGGGGCTGATGAGGCGGACACCCGTGTTGAACCGACCCTAGGGGTACGACAGGGAACAGGCTTAATCGGGGAGAACTCAGCGGGTGGAAGCCGACAGGAGACAGCAGGTAACAGCACAGGAGCCAGGGCACGAAGTTCAGAAGAACTGCCAGAGCCGATCCTAGGACAAAAGGAACACAGGTTAAATGCAGAAAACCAGACTGCAGAGCCCTAACAGAGAGAGACCTGGAGCTGCAACTTCAGAAAGATAGAAGTTGCCCTGGCAAAGTCCTGGAGTGTCTGAGACCTTTTTATCCCCAAAGCCTGCTGGTGATAGGCCGGGAGGAAGGGGCGGAGTAAGGGTGAGCTGTCTCCATAAAAGCCTGTAAGCACCCGGGCCCGCCCCCTATGTGTGCCCTGGGAAGGAAGATGGAGGAAGTGCAGCAGGCCTGGGAGCGTGGACCCGGGTGGCATGTCTGCAGGGACGGGACTTGGACCTCAGGGGCGACGGTGGATGACCAGAGCATGGGCCCCCTGCCCCTGGACAGGACGTGAGGAAGTAAGGGAGATAAGAGGAGAGGAGGCAAGCTGCAGGGCAAGGGCACCGGGCCGTGAGGTGGTGACAGTACCCCCCCTCTAGGCCCCCCCGGGCGGCGACCGGCAAGGAACCGCCTTAGGAGACGAGGAGCGTTGACGTTGCCCGCCGGCTCCCAGGACCGCTCCTCAGGACCAAATCCTTTCCAATCAACCAGATACCACGTGGAACGCCCTCTCTTCTTCATGTCCAGAATGGCACTGATCTCGTATTCGTCGTTGGCCGAGACCGGAGGAGGATGTACTCCCGGATCCTGGGAGAAGCGGTTGAGGGCCAAGGGCTTGAGGAGGGAACGGTGAAAAGAATTATTTATACGTAGAGAAGGAGGCAGTCGTAGCTGGTAGCTCACGTTATTGAGCCTTCGGATAACCTCGAACGGACCGATGTAATGAGGGCCGAGCTTGTAGGAGGGCACCTTGAGGCGGACATATTTAGACAATAGCCATACCTTGTCTCCTGGCTGGAATGGCTGGGCATCGAGTCTCCTCTTGTCGGCATGATCCTTGATACGCCGGGATGCTTTCTCCAGAGCTGCTCAGGTCTCGTTCCAGATGGCAGCAAAGTCGCGGAGCCACGGCCTCTGCCGCAGGGTTAGGAGTCACGATAGCCAAGGGTGTCGGAATCCTTGGGTGCTGCCCATATACAATAAAAAACGGAGTGTTACGTGAGGACTCACCGACATGATTATTGTAAGAGAACTCTGCCCAGGGTAGTAGGGATGCCCAATCGTCATGGTGCGCATTGACGAAGTGCCGCAGATAGCCAGCCAACACCTGATTTACTCGTTCCACCTGTCCGTTGGACTGCGGATGATAGGCCGAAGAAAAGTCCAAGGCAACATCGAGTTTCCTGCAGAGGAATCGCCAGAACCGGGACACGAACTGCACTCCCCTATCGGAAACGATGTTGGAGGGTAAGCCATGCAACCGGAGGATGTGTTGAATGAACAGTTGGGCCAGACGGGGTGCCGAGGGAAGACCAGGCAGAGAAACGAAGTGAGCCATTTTGGAAAACCTGTCCACTACGACCCAGATGACGGTGTTACCAGAGGAAGCAGGAAGATCCGTGATGAAGTCCATCGCAATGTGCTGCCATGGTTCTGATGGTATCAGCAGGGGCAGGAGCTGGCCGGCGGGAAGCCGCTTGGGGGTCTTGTTGCGGGCACAGGAAGAACAGGCAGAGACGTAGTCCGTAACCTCTTGACGCATCCCGGGCCACCAGTCGTGCCGGCCGATCAGCTGTAAGGTCTTTGTTAGTCCTGCGTGCCCAGCTAGTAAAGAGGAATGTCCCCAGCGAAGAACACGTTCTCGGTTCGGCTCGGGCACCAGTGTCTTACCTGGGGGTACCTCCGACAGTCGGAGCGGTGCTACCACAATCACCTTGGATGGATCGATGATGGAACGGGGTTCCTCCTCTTGATCGTCAGTGAGAAAGGACCGGGAGAGAGCATCAGCCTTGATATTCTTATCTGCGGGACGAAAGTAAAGACGGTAGTCAAACCGAGCAAAGAATAAAGACCAACGGGCTTGGCGAGGATTGAGTCTCTGGGCGGACTGGAGATAGGCCAAATTCTTGTGGTCAGTGTAGATGACCACAGGGTGCACTGCTCCCTCCAGGAGGTAACGCCACTCCTCCAAGGCCATCTTGATGACAAGCAACTCACGGTCACCGATGGAGTAGTTCCGCTCGCAGGGGGAAAAGGCCTTCGAGAAGAAGCCACATGTCACCATGCGCCCAGAGGAGGATTTCTGCGTGAGGACGGCCCCGGCTCCCGTGGAGGATGCGTCCACCTCCAGAAAGAACTGTTTCTCTGCAATGGGCCTGTGCAGGGCCGGTGCCGAGGAGAAGGCCTGCTTGAGTGCCAGGAAGGAGTACTCGGCCTCTGGGGACCACTCATTCGCAGAGGTCCCTTTGCGTGTAAGCGCCGTGAGAGGCTTGACCAGATCCGAGAAGTGCAGGATGAACTGCCGGTAGTAGTTGGCGAATCCCACGAACCGCTGGACGGCCTTGATCCCGACTGGCCGAGGCCAGGTCATGATGGCCGATACCTTCTCTGGATCCATCTTTAGCCCGGAGTCAGAGATGAGATATCCGAGGAAAGGCAGAGAAGACCGCTCGAAGAGGCATTTTTCGTACTTGGCGTACAAACGGTTCTCCCGTAAGCGAAGGAGGACTCGTCGGACGTCTCTTTTGTGTGTGGGTAGGTCTGGGGAGAAAATCAAGATGTCATCTAGGTATACCACTACACATACGTACAGAAGGTCCCGGAAGACGCCGTTCACGAACTCCTGGAAGACGGCTGGTGCGTTACTTAGGCCGAAGGGCATCACCCGGTACTCGTAGTGGCCATCTCGGGTGTTGAAGGCGGTTTTCCACTCGTCACCGGCCCTTATGCAGATGAGGTTATATGCCCCTCGCAGATCCAGCTTGGTGAAAATCCGGGCACCACAGAGTCGATCGAAGAGTTCTGGAATGAGAGGCAATGGATACTTGTTCTTTACCGTAATAGCATTTAGACCACGGTAATCTATGCAGGGACGCAAGGATCCATCCTTCTTTTCTACGAAGAAGAACCTGGCTCCAACGGGGGATGTGGACTTCTGGATGAATCCCCAGGCCAAGCTGTCCGTGACGTATTCCGACATCGCCTGGGTCTCAGCAGGGGACAGCAGGTAGACGCGTCCTGCAGGAAGAGAAGCACCCGGAACCAAATTTTGTCGAAGACGTCAGCGTAGGCCCAGTAAGCCTCCGGGAGTCCGGGCAAGGACGTAGGTGAGGGAGGCAAACGGGCAGGCCGGACGGACAACAGACAACGGCTATGGCAGGCTGGACCCCAACGCTGAACCTCCCCACTTCGCCAGTCAGTGACTGGATCATGCGTACACAGCCATGGCAGACCGAGCATGAATGGAGGGGAGAGAGTGGGAAGCACATAAAAGGCTATCTTCTCCGTATGAAGGGCACCGATCTGCAACTCCACCTCACCGGTAACACCCTCAACAGGGTACTGCAGGGGTCTCCCATCAACGGAGGTGATGGTACGGGATGCTGCAAAGGATGTACAGGGATGCCGAGGCAGAAAGCCATGTCTCGCTGTATGAAGTTATCTGCAGATCCTGAGTCCAAATACGCCAACTCCGACAACCGCCTGTCACCGACCCTCACCTGTATAGACACAGTCAATGGTTGAGAGGTATCACTCTCCCCCTAGGATGGCCTCTCTTACCTGTCCTAGGTGGAGGAGTTTTCTGGTCTTCTGGGACATTGCCGACGGAAGTGGTTGGGTCCACCGCAATAGAGACACAGCCTCCGGGCGACTCTCTTCTCACGCTCCTGGGGACTCAGCCGAAGACCATCCACCTCCATGGGTTCATGAGCTGCAGCAGAAGAAGCAGTACCTGGTATCAGCGGCCTCTGGAAAGAGGGTGCCAAGCGGGGTGGTCTTCTCACCTGGGTCCTCTCCTTGGTACGTTCCTGTAGACAGCGGTCTATACGGACGGCAAGGGAGATGAATTCGTCCAGGGTGTCGGGAAGGTCTCGTACTGCAAGCTCATCCTTCAGGCGGCTGGACAACCCTCTCCGGAAGACCCCAATCAGGGGCTCATCTGACCAGCGAAGCTCCGAGGACAAAGTACGGAACCGTATGACGTATTGGCCGACGGACTGAGTACCTTGTTGTAGGTTAAATAGCGCCTCAGTAGCAGAAGACTTCCGACCCGGCTCATCAAAGATCTTCCGGAATGTGTCCAAGAAGACCTGCAAATTGGATACGATGGGGTCCTCTCTCTCCAGAAGCGGGTTGAACCAGGCCAAGGCTTCGCCCTCCAGGTGTGATGCCAGGAAGGCTACTTTTGCCACGTCCGTGGGGTATTGGTGAGGAAGCAGCCTAAAATGCAGCTGGCATTGATTGATGAAACCCCTGCACAATTTTGGATCCCCAGAGTACCTGGTGGGTTTGCAGAGACGAGGTGAAAAGAAGGCGCCTCCCATGACACCGGGATCCAACACAGGTGCAGCAACTGGGACTGGAGGAGACCGCTACAGAGTCGAGAGACGCTCGTCCACCAATGTCATATAATCCAGCACCTGGGACTGCATTCCTCCTTGTCGGTCCAGCTCCTGGTGGAGATCTGCAATATGAGTAGTAAAAGTTGGATCAGCCACCTGAAGTGAACCTAGATGGGTCTCAAAAGTCCGCATGAAAGCAACGACCTGTTCCTGGCTCTGGCGGAGGCTAGCCAGCTCCCTCTGGGCATCGAATCTGGAATCAGTGGGGTCCATGGCCAGGGCAAAATCTGTCACGCCCTACGGACGGATCTATCGGGGGGACCCACTTGACCGCACGTATGGCGGCTGCTGATACCAGATAGAGAGAACCAGACCAGGAAATGAGATTAAAAAAGCTTTATTGCAAGGTACAGATATATATTTGAAAGGCGCCCCAAAGGAAGGCCACGGGACCACAACACCGGGGTACCTCCCAGGAGCCCAAGGATGGATTGACCCCCTAACAGGGATTTCCCCTTGAACAGCTGTGAATGGCCGATGAGGCGGACACCCGTGTTGAACCGACCCTAGGGGTACGACAGAGAACAGGCTTAATCGGGGAGAACTCATCAGGTAGAAGCCGACCGGAGACAGCAGGTAACAGCACAGGAGCCAGGGCACGAAGTTCAGAAGAACTGCCAGAGCCGATCCTTGGACAAAAGGAACACAGGTTAAATACAGAGAACCAAACTGCAGAGCCCTAACAGAGAGAGACCTGGAGCTGCAACTTCAGAAAGATAGAAGTTGCCCTGGCAAAGTCCTGGAGTGTCTGAGACCTTTTTATCCCCAAAGCCTGCTGGTGATAGGCCGGGAGGAAGGGGCGGAGTAAGGGTGAGCTGTCTCCATAAATGCCTGTAAGCATGCCCCCTATGTGTGTCCTGGAAAGGAAGATGGAGGAAGTGCAGCAGGCCTGGGAGCGTGGACCCGGGCGGCATGTCTGCGGGGACGGGACCTGGACCTCAGGGAGCGATGGTGGATGACTGGAGCATGGGCCCCCTGCCCCTGGACAGGACGTGAGGAAGTAAGGGAGATAAGAGGAGAGGAGGCATGCTGCAGGGCAAGGGCACCGGGCCGTGAGGTGGTGACAATAAGCATGCGTTTCTGCATGCTTATTTCATTTTGCATGTGTTTTTTTTAGGTGCCTTTAGGCACCCATGCGTTTTTGCATGCGTTTTTGATGGCAACTCTTCACATAAGTGCAAAAACGCATGCCAAAAATGCATGGCACTTTAGTCATGCATTTTTGCTATTGGGGCATGCGTTTTTGCTATTAGGGCATGCATTTTTTGCATAGGTGCCTATGGGTGCGTTTTTACATGCGTTTTTAAAAACACAGGTCTCCAAAAAAGCATGTAAAATCTGCAAGTGTGACCCTAGCCTTAGAGGGCAATCACAGCCTCTTCATGAAAAACAGAAAGATTTTGCAATCACTGCTTTAGGCTGAAGGCTAGTGATGGGCGAGTCCTAAATTACTCGGAATCGCTTGACTCTAGCGAGTCCGAGCCCGGGACACGCTACTCGTTGCGAGTCTAGCGAGTCCAATGTTAATGAATGGGGAAGCGAGTAATAGCGAGTAATGTGCGATTTACAAATCGCAGATGTCTCGGAAAGCGCTCGCATTGCCGTTTTGGAAACCCCACTCGCAACTGTTTTTTGCTGCTGTGTCCGTGTCTGTGGTTTTTATCCAAATTATATGATAACGAGAACAAGAGACAGGGTTTAATAGGGATATTGTCCCATCCCTGTCTGTAATGTGTGTTTTATAGACACTAGGTGTGGGAGAACACTTTTTTGTTATTTTAACAAGTATTTATTAAAGGTTACATTTTAAAAGTGCACCTTAACCTTTGTCAGGCTGCATAATTTTACATGAAATATCTCGACCCCTTATCTCGGAAGGGAGTGAAGATATTTTATTGAAATTTGGCCAATATATTCTGGACCAAAACTGCAGAGATGTCACGAAATTTCAGCCCTCTACGGCTTTTCGAAAAAAAAAAGTTATTGCAATTTTAAAATGGAATAGTTACAATTGTACCTAGTCAGCCGGACAAAGGTTAAAGGGATCCTGTCACCCCCAAAACACCTGTAAACCTATTAAAACCTGTCCCTAGAGCATATTAACACTATCCCTACACTCTTTTTACCTCCTAAATGCAGTAAGTGACATTGAATAAAAACGTTTTATAAGTACCTGATTACTGATGATAATGAGTGACTATGCTATTCATAGTCACTCATCCAGGCTGCCCCTCTGCTTCATATCACGCCTGAATAGGCGTGATCTACAGCCCACATTCAAATTGCCGCCTCCCTGCTGTGCCCTGTCTCGTCCGAGGCTGCAGTGTGGCTGGTGACGCGATCCGCGTCATTCCCGGCGCCTGGTGACGTATTTAGACCGGCGCCGCGCTGTCAGCTTCAAAATGCGCACTGCGCATGCGCATTGGGCATGCGCAGTGCGCATTTTGAAGCTGACAGCGCGGCGCCGGTCTAAATACGTCACCAGGCGCCGGGAATGACGCGGATCGCGTCACCAGCCACACTGCAGCCTCGGACGAGACAGGGCACAGCAGGGAGGCGGCAATTTGAATGTGGGCTGTAGATCACGCCTATTCAGGTGTGCTATGAAGCAGAGGGGCAGCCTGGATGAGTGACTATGAATAGCATAGTCACTCATTATCATCAGTAATCAGGTACTTATAAAACGTTTTTATTCAATGTCACTTACTGCATTTAGGAGGTAAAAAGAGTGTAGGGATAGTGTTAATATGCTCTAGGGACAGGTTTTAATAGGTTTACAGGTGTTTTGGGGGTGACAGGATCCCTTTAAGTAAGAAATGTGTCCGTGTCTGTGTAGCAGCACACTAGTCCCTGCAAAAATTATTAAGTGCGCACAAGTAGTCGCACAAGCAGGTGGCGTACGTGCTATTTGCAGGTAGTTGAGCAGCAACGCACTGGTCTGCCACAGAGAAAATAAAGCTGAAGGGGTTATTATGACCCAAAATCTATCAGGTGCAAAAAAATAGGAAATAGTACCTCAGCTAAGCCTCTGACTTCAGCTATTAGGACAGCTGAGTGAGTAAGCGAAGCTATGAGGTCGGTCCTGTGTGCACTGTAAGGCTGCACCTCCCTGCCTGCCTGCCTACAGTCCTCTACACAGTACTCCTCTGTCCTCCTGGTAGCTCTCACAAGAGCTGTTTGGGTTAAATATAAGGAATCTTGAAGTTTCCCTACACTGACTGACACTCCCTATGATCTGCTCCAGCATCTACCTCACCCTGCACTAGGCTCAGATCGTCACAGGAATGTGGAAGAAGTGGCGGTGGCAAGGCTTATATACAGCCTCGCCTCTCATACATGACATAGGCATCACGATGGACAGAAGCCAATCATAGTCCTGCCACAACCAACATGGCTGTGGCATTACTGAATATGATTGGCTAACATGCTTGTTCATCTTCACAAGTTTTCTGACCTAACACGCTAGGCTGTCTCGGAAGCTTTGTCGAAACATAACAGATTCTGTATTCGCGAGTCCTGAATACAGTATACAGGACTCGGATTCGTAGACTCGCTCAGACTCGCTCAGACTCGCTCAGACTAGCTGCTGACAGCAGGTATCTGTGAAGCGGTGCGATTGTTTAAACGATTTGGGGAGATTCAAGCTACATAGTGATGTGATATAGCGAGTCTAGCGAGTGAGAAAAAGTAAACTCTGACAAAACTAGGATTACCATTGACTTGCATTGGACTCGTTACTGTGCGAGTAATCGCTGGGAAACTCGCAGAGTACCGAGTCCTGCGAGTCCCTTACTACTTGCCGAGTAACGAGTCCTAGCGAGTAGACTCGCCTATCCCTACTGAAGGCACATTGGGCGATGGACTCGCGCAAGTGCAATGCGAGGGAAACTCACATTGCACTTGGACCAGTGCTGCCCTATCAAGCAGGGCACACTGGTGCGAGTTCCCCTATATCTATATGGGTATATCATGTGCCATTCTATATATCTACTATGTACTATTTATATATGCACTTCTGAAAATCGCAATAACTGAAACTGTGTAAACCCACTCTCCTTGTGGTATTATATACGTCTATGTAAGTCGCCATATGACACATTATCTAATTTCTGAATACAACTGGCTCCCCCTCACTCTACTAATTCATACTCTGGCTGGGATAAGTTACAAAGTGAAACCTCCCCTGATCTTCTCTCCCCCCTTGGAAAATTATTCCAATATGACAAAGTGACTTTATAAATCAATACTTTTGCGCATTCATTCTCTAACTAACTTTGAGTTATACTTTTCACAAGGTTCGGAGCTTCAGTGGGATATAAACATGATTTTTCCTCTTTGACTAGTGATTGTTGTCACCGTTATGGGGAATCGCCATATTGTTGGCTCCGAGCATGCGCATTGTGCCAACGGCGCATGCGCAATAAGATATGTTACTGATATGGGAGACGCCATTTTCTTGGTTAAGGACATGCGCGGTCTGAGATATCGACATGCGCACTTCTATACAAACACAGTAGGGGGACGGACTGGCCAACCGGCTTCCCCTACTCACAGCTGAGGGGTTTAAATCACATTTGGACACTGGAACTCCATGCTATATTAGGCGGACGATGAAGGCACAATTCACATTCCCCTGACGAAGCTGCCAGGCGCAGGCAGCATAATGCGTGGGAATGCCACACCCCCTACTATTATGCTGCTGAAACACGGGTAAAACTGGTCTTGACTAGTACTATATACTTCTGAGGGATTTTATGCTTAAATAACCAATCCTTATAACTGCAAAAATGTATATAACAGAGCTCTTATGCATGGCTCAGATGTAATTCTGTATTATTTTGTATGGGTTAAACCTATAACCCTTACATTTTCCTAAGGGGATATACACTGTGTTCCAAATTATTATGCAAATGTTCTTTTTCTCTGATTTTCCTAAATGGTCAGTGCAAATGACAGTCAGTGTAATAAAAGTCATCACCTGTTAGAGTATACATTGAATTTTATTGAAGAAACCTCCCAATGATAACAGTATAATCTTAAAAATTTTAAAAAAAAACTCTAAATGCACTGTTCCAAATATTATTACGCACAGTAGAGTTTCTAAACATTTGATATGTTTGAAAGAACTGAAAATGCTCATTTGTTGAATTTGCAGCATTAACAGGTCACATTCACTGAAATAAAAAGCTATTTAACTCCAAAACATCCTAACAGGCCAAGTTACATGTTAACATTGGAACCCTTCTCTGACCTCACCTTCACAATTCTTGCATCCATTAAACTTGTGAGTTTCTGCAGATTTTCTGCTTGTATTTCTTTGCTTGATGTCAGAATAGCCTCCCAGAGCTGCTGTTTTGATGTGAACTGCCTTCCACCCTCATAGATCTTTTGCTTGATTATACTCCAAAGGTTCTCTATAGGGTTGAGGTCAGGGGAAGATGGTGGCCACACCATGAGTTTATCTCCTTTTATCCCATAGCAGCCAATGACACAGATGTATTCTTTGCAGCACGAGATGGTGCATTGTCATGCATGAGGATGATTTTGCTCCTAAAGGCACATTTCTGCTTTTTGTACCATGAAAGAAAGTTCTGTAGGAAACTCTTTATACTTTACAGAGATCATTTTCACACCTTCAGGGTACCTTTACACACGGCTACATTTGTAGCTTGTCACCAGGTAACTTACTGGTTGCAGTGAAATCATGGATACAAGGTTCTATCTTGTTGCTGTGTACAAATGGAATAATCTCTCCATGATTTCACTGCAACCAGTAAGTTACCTGGTGACAAGCTACAAATGTAGCCGTGTGTAAAGGTACCCTCAGGAACCTTAAAGGGGCCTACCAGCTGTTTCCCCATGATTCCAACCCAAAACATGACTCCTCCGCCTCCTTGCTGACGTCGCTGCCTTGTTGGAACATGGTGGACGTCCACCAACCATCCACTACTCCATCCATCTGGACCATCCAGGGTTGCTCGGCACTCATCAGTAAACAAGACTGGTTGAAAATGAGTCTTCATGTATGTCTGGGCCCCCTGCAACCTTTTCTGCTTGTGAGCACTGTTTAGGGGTCACCGAATAGTAGGTTTATGCACCACAGCAAGCCTTTGAAGGATCCTACACCTTGAGGTTCAAGGGACTCCAGAGGCACCAGCAGCTTCAAATACCTGTTTGTTGGTTTGTAAGTAGGGATGAGCGAGTCTACTCGCTAGGACTCGTTACTCGGCGATTCTTAAGGGACTCGCTGGACTCGGGAATCGGCGAGTCTTTTAGCGAATACTCGCTCAGTAACGAGTCCAATGCAAGTGAATGGCAATCTTAGTTTTGTCAGAGTTTACTTTATCTCACTCGCTAGACTCGCTAGACTCGCTCTATCACATCACTATATAGCTTGAATCTCCCCAAACAGCAGCGAGTCTGAGCGAGTCTACGAGTCCGAATCCTAGCGAGTCTGCGATTCCGAGTCCTGTATTCTCTATTCGGGACTCGCGAATCCAGAATCTTTTATGTTACTAGTCAGCATTGCGTGTTAGGTCAGAAAACTTGTGAAGATAGCCAATCATAGTCAGTAATGCCATAGCAGCTTTGGTTGTGTCAGGACTATGATTGGCTGCTGTCCATCGTGATGCCTATGTCATCTATGACAGGCAAGGCAGTATATAAGGCTTGCCCCCGCCATTTTGGGCACATTCCTGAGAAGAGCTGACCTAGTGCAGGGAGACTTGGAGCAGATCTAGGGACAGTTAGGCAGTGTAGGAGTCACATATAACCCAAAAGTTCTTTTCAGAACTAACAGGACGGAGTGTAGGAGTCAAGATTCCTCACACATAACCCAAAAGTTCTTTTCAGAACTACCAGGACGGAGGATTGCTGTACAGGACTGTAAGGAAGGGAGATAGGAGCAGCCTTACAGTGAATCCAGCACCATCCTCAGAGCTTAGTTCACCCAGCTTTCCTCAGAGCTGTAATCCTAAGCTTTTTCTTATTTTTGGCACTAGTCTACCAAATAATTTTGGTGCCATTTTTCCACAAAAAATTTCCTGTGCTAGTGCGTTGCTGTACGGTGTCCTGCCTGCAGCTCGCACGGTACTTGTAAACTTGCACGCAGCCAGCACCGCAGCCTAACAGTGCCTGGTTCTGCGTACTAAACAATTTTTTCCTGTGCCAGTGCGTTGCTGTACGGTGTCCTGCCTGCAGCTCGCACGGTACTTGTAAACTTGCACGCAGCCAGCACCGCAGCCTAACAGTGCCTGGTTCTGCGTACTAAACAATTTTTTCCTGTGCCAGTGCGTTGCTGTACGGTGTCCTGCCTGCAGCTCGCACGGTACTTGTAAACTTGCACGCAGCCAGCACCGCAGCCTAACAGTGCCTGGTTCTGCGTACTAAACAATTTTTTCCTGTACCAGTGCGTTGCTGTACGGTGTCCTGCCTGCAGCTCGCACGGTACCATCCATCTGTCTTAAAATATCGCAGGGTGCTTTCACATCTGCGTTTTTCGTAATTCGCGGCAGATGCGGTGAAAAAACCGCATCTGCCGCGTTTGCTGCATAACGGTTCCACTTGCGGCACGGTTGCGGTTTTTTCCATAGGAAGTATAGGGGACTTGCGGCAGATGCGGCAAGTGCGGTATTGCACTTGCGGCAGGTGCGGCAGAGAAAAAAACCGCGGCTTACTGCGGTTTTTTTCGCTGCCGCACCTGCCGCAAGTGCAATACCGCACTTGCCGCATCTGCCGCAAGTCCCCCTATACTTCCTATGGAAAAAACCGCAACCGTGCCGCAAGTGGAACCGTTATGCGGCAAACGCGGCAGATGCGGTTTTTTCACCGCATCTGCCGCGAATTACGAAAAACGCAGATGTGAAAGCACCATTACAAGCCCCCAGAAAGCCACCAGAAATTATAAAATGTTTGCTTTTACAGCATGGTGTGTGCCCGAGAATCGCTTCCCCCTCCCATCATCGGCTCCAAATAAGAGAAAAACCTGCGAGTTTGGACTCGCACACTTTCAGAGACACATCAGCGATTTGGAAATAGCATTATTCGTTATTACTCGGTTCCCTATTCATTAACATTGGACTCGCTAGACTCGCAACGAGTAGCGAGTCCTGGGCTCGGACTCGTGCGGGTCTAGCGATTCCGAGTAATTTAGGACTCGCTCATCCCTATTTGTAAGGCCTTTTTAGCAGCTGCTCTCTTAATCCGATGAACTTGCCTGGCAGAAACATGCCTCATTCTGCCTTTATCTGCACGACCACATCTGTGCTCAGAATCAGCCACAAATCTCTTCACAGAACGATGATCACGCTTAAGTTTTCGTGAAATATCTAATGTTTTCATCCCTTGGTCAAGGCAGTGCACTTTTTGTTGCTTTTCAGCAGCAGAGAGATCCTTTTTCTTTCCCATGTTACTTGAAAACTGTGGCCTGCGTAATATTGTGAAACATCCTGTTTTCCTTTTATTGGGCTCACCTGCCAAACTAATTATCACAAGTATCTGAGATTGATTTCAATGATCCAAAGAAGTCTGAAGGGGGTTTACACGTTGCGATATCGCCGTCCAATTTCAATGAAAAGTCACGTGGTTCGATCGTTGGAGCTGATATCAATGCGATATCGGGGATTGAATGAGCGTGCTATTCAATGCTCCGATATTGAATGGAGATTGGAGCTGGATCGTGCTGTGTGACAGCCCAACTACGATGTGAAGTTCAACGTCACCCATTCACTCCCATGTTAAATGGTCGTTCCTGGGTTGGGGGGCGTAGACATCGTACGGACGTTGCATCCAGAAATCACAACGTCTAAACCTCCGATGCGATGCGGGAGAAACGTGCACTAAATGCGCGCTCCCGCGCCATTGAATTGCGATATCGCAACGATATTGAAACGTGTAACCCCACCTTGAGACACATTCCCATTAATGGGTTTCATTAAAAAAAAACAAAAAAACAACCCTATGACACTTAAAACCAATTTGCATAATAATTTGGAACACAGTGTACTATTACTGGGGGTCACTCCTGGTATGATAATTAAAAATACTAATTTTGGGTGAACTAGATACTGATTGGCTGTATAGGGTGGACACCAACTCTGCCTCTGCTCAAATGTTGTTCTGTCATCTAGATATATATGCTTGGATATATGATATTTATAATCTAACTCCATGCTAAAAATATCTTAACATATCTATCCTTGGGGAATAACATCTAATATATAAAGCTGAATGTGTGTGTGTATGTATGTGTGTATGTATGTCCGGGATTGGTATCTACACCGTCGCAACTAAAGCCACAAAATTTTGCACAGTCACACGTCTGCACCCCGAGAGCGTCATAGGCTATGTTGTGAGCCGAAATTTTAACCCTGCGCGTTCTAATTCACCAAACAATTTTGCCCCTATCTACATAATGGTGAAAAAGTGAATGGAAAAGTGTTGAGGAAAATCGACAGCTGTCAGCTATAGCCACAAAATTTTGCACAGTCACACGTCTGGACCCCGGGAGCGTCATAGGCTATGTTGTGAGGTGAAATTTTAACCCCGCGCATTCCAATTCACCAAACAATTTTGCCCCTATCTACATAATGGGGAAAAAGTTACAGTTACCAGTTGACAGTTGTGAATGAGAGGGGCTTAATGATAGCGCCAAAGACTAACAGCACATACCAGCATATAGTCACTAAGGTGGGGCCCCAACATGAGATATTCACCACGCACGGGGACATGTATACACACCACACACCCACAAAGAGTAACAGCAAGTGTATAGTCGCTAAGGTGCAGCCCCAATATTGGATACTCACCGCGCACCCGAACAAACACACACACACCACAAAGAGACACACACAACACAGGGACACACACACACACCCCCACGGACACACAAACACACCCTATAGCGACACATGCACCATGCACTCACCCCACAGGGACACACACAACACAGACACACACCACACTGACCCCCCCACACAGGGACACACACACATACACACCCTATAGGGACACATGCACTCACCCCACAGGAACACACACACACACCACAAAGAGACACAACACACACCACACAGACCCCCCCCCACAGGGACACACACACATACACACCCTATAGGGACACATACACTCACCCCACAGGGACACACACACACACACTTCAAAGAGAGACACACAACACAGAGACACACACCCCCCACACAGGCCCCCCCCACAGGGACACACACACATACACACCCTATAGGGACACATGCACTCACCCCACAGGGACACACACACCACACAAAGAGACACACACAACACAGATACACACACACACCACACAGACCTCCCCCCCACATGGACACACACACATACACACCCTATAGGGACACATGCACTCACCCCACAGGGACACACACACACACCACAAAGAGACACACACAACAGAAACACACACCACACAGACCCCCCCACAGGGACATAAACACCCTATAGGGACACATGCACTCACCCCACAGGGGCACACACATACACACACCCCAGGGACACACACATACACACACCCCAGGGACACACACACCACACAGACAGAAACAGATGTGCACAAATCACCTCACACAACTCGCCTCATACGTCTGCTATCTTTAATTTCCAAATATAAACATCTGATTAAAAACAGCCAATGTGCAACACATGTGCCATATAGGGAATTAAGGCAGATGTCAGTCACATGAGCTGTCTATTGTGTGTATGTGTGAGGTAACATATACTGCCCGGCCGGGGAGGGTTTACTGTTGGCTGGAGATTTATTAGGCTGCCTATAGCAAACAATCACAGCTCAGCTTCTATTTTCTTACAGGTCATTAATATGACATATTCAAATTCTATTTTGTTATAGCTAACATCAGTTATTTATTAACCCGGGCGTAGCCGGGTAGTACAGCTAGTTCCATATAAAGTAGCCCATGGAAATGTATGCCAAAAACTAAAACAGCAGGGTATGTCATACTATTATGAACCTGCTTTTCCCAATATCTCTTCACCAATTGAATAGCACTTGTTGATTGCTTTGTGTGCACATACCCATTGAGGGCCCCATACAACCCCTCATATAGGAAACAGAAATCTGTGAAAATAAATGCTTGATACTCTGTGTTTGACAGTTGTTATTTCTAATATTGTACCAGTGTACTATAATTTGGCTGGTTTACCGTGTATGTAAATAGTAAGGAGGTCTCCCTTGGCATATCCATCCAAGTGGAGTGTTATAGCTGATTGGGCTATTTTAAATGGTTTTAAACTTTGTGTGAATTTCCCTTTGTTGTTTGCTAATAAATAAACTTTTCATGATATATAAAAATATTTGGAGGTTGTATTGCTGTTTTAAGGCTTTCTTATCTGATTGAGAGCTCTGATTGGTCGCCACGACCGGCGGCAACCAATCAGCGCTCTTGGCGCGTGATTTGAATCGCGCTTTGCTGATTGGTTGCCGCGGCCAGCGGCAACTAGTCAGCGAGGTGCAATCTAAGTCATGCGCCGAGAGCGCTGATTGGTCGCTGCCACCGTCAGCGACCAATCAGTTCAATTGGCACATGACTTAAATCGCGCCTCATGCCTTGGCAGGAGATTTGAATCCTGCTTTGCTCAGCCAATGAGCGGAGCGGGATTCAAATCTCCCGCCAAGGCACGCACCGCTTCTCTGATTGGTCGCCGCTAACCATAGTGACCAATCAGAGAAGCGGCGCTTAATGTATTTTAAATCTAGCGCCAAGTCACGCGCCGTTTTCTGATTGGTTGCCGCTAACCGCGGCGACCAATCAGTTTGAACTCTGCCGCGCGGGATGCCTGTGTTAGTCCACACTGTCACTCTTGCACTCTATTCATGAAACAGAAGGCTCAGGATGACCAGTGCTCATTCCCTGAGCCAATCCTGAGTCTCCTGTCTCATGTATAATGCATATTCCAGTTGTCCTGGCAATCCTGCAGTGCTCAGTGCCCTGTAGCCTTATTCAGCATTCCAGATGTATTATTAGTAAATGGTGACCTGAATAAACATATTTATTTTCATCATTATATTTACTACAAAGATGTAATGCTTCAATAATAACTGCAACCCAGTTAATATACATTGTGGCTTTACATACAGGTGTTAAGTAGCAGCTAGGCATTAGGCAACAACAGTGTGCAAACATTCAACTTCAGTACTGATTGCTTGGTTCTGAATCATGGCACTCAATGCAAGAGGTGGGCCCCTTAGGGAAATAAAACGCACCAAGACCCACAGAACTTTAACAGCATCTTCCACCATCTTACCTCTGTCTGCCTTCCTGCTGGCATGCAGGTACACTGTCTGGATTCCGCACTACAGTTGTTTCTTCATGGATCCCCTGCAAGGCATGGCTGACCTTGACTCAAAGGATGATATAATCTACCTAAACCACCCCAGGGGCAGAAGGTGGGTCAGCAGAACTAGACCCAGAGTGGCAACATAGAGAGGGGATGGAGAGTGAGACCTATGTCACCTGGCGCTCCACTACACTTCCCAATTTTGACTATGACACAGGCTGCAGCTGGAATGTAGCCAGACATACTGCCAGATCATCTGCAGTCTGACATGTGCTGCTTCCGGTCCCACATGCCTAGGTTAAAAGTCACCTGACTGCTGGGACTCACTCCTCAGGTCCGCTACTTACATTGGAACCCAGGACTGTATCTGCACCTCATTTTTCAACTACCTGCAAATTACAAGCCCCGCCCATGGGACCATGTGGAAAGTAAAACATTCTTACAGATTAAAAATAGTAAAATACAATGAAACATACATTGATATCAACTACAAAATAATGGAATGAAAGTGCATGGATTGTATTTTGAAGTTAATATCAATGTATGTTTCATAGTATTTTACCATTTTTAATCCGTAAGAGTGTTTTACTTGCCACATGATCGGAGCTTGAAATTTGCAGGTAATTTAAAAATCCTGTGTTGTTGGCAAGGCACTAGGTTATGACTAAGATGCATTTTAGCCTCAAAACATGTAAACCAGTGCCCGGGATAGCTTGCACTTAATCGGACTATACCAAAGCCTCGATTTTCCATGCTTTTTATGCTGTAAATTAATAAATTAATCTTTTTGGAACTAAGAACTTTTGGTGCCGGGCTTTAAAGTTTTATAGTGGTGTTCCCTGCTGCTTAATGCCAGCTGTGTAACCTGATTTAAAATAAATAATTAATGGAAAAAAAGTGTTGGTCTACACTAGTGATGGGCGAATCCTAAATTACTCGGACTCGCTTGACTCTACCGAGTCCGAGCCCGGGACTCGCTACTCGTTGCGAGTCTAGCGAGTCCAATGTTAATGAATGGGGAAGCGAATAATAGCGAGTAATGTGTGATTTAAAAAGCGCAGATGTGTGTCGGAAAGCGCTCGCATTGCCGTGTCGGAAGCCCCACTGGCAACTGTATTTTGCTGCTGTCTCCGAGGCCAACGTCGCATGTGTTGGAGGCGAGGCAAGCGACTTTCTGCAGCAAACCACATGCTTTGTGCAAACAGGAAATAAGCCGACTCGAGCTTCCTGGCTGGACGCGCAGAAAGTCACAGCGAGGAAGCATGGCTCCTGTCGACACCCTGCAATTAATTGCTCTGGTGGAGGCTCGGCCCCTGCTTTGGCTGCCCACTGACCCTGCATATGGGGATAATGTCCAGCGGACTACGGCCTGGAGGGAGATCGCACAGAGCGTTTTCCCAACGTTTCATCGTTGTGGCCATGATGTGCAGAGCAATATGGGTGAGTTAAATGTGTTCACACGTTATATTGCATTTACCGTATATAGTCGTGTATAAGCCGACCCGTGTATAAGCCGACCCCCCTACTTTAGCCCCAAAAAAGTGGGAAACCATATTGACCGCCATTCTTGTATACAGCGGCTATCACTGTTAGACATCCCCCAGCAGAGTATACAGCTCCACCTGCAGAGTATACAGGCCCCCCCAGTGTGTATATATGCCACCGATATTAGGGTATACAGCCCCCCCGTGGGTACACAGGTCCCCCAGCACTGGGTATACATGGCCCCCAGTGATTATACAGGGCCCTCATAGTAGGGTCTACAGCCCCCCCGTGGGTATACAAGACCCCAGCAGTGGGTATACAGGGCCCCCGTGGGCATACAGGGCCCCCATAGTAGGGTATACAGGGCCCTCAATGTGTTATAATGCGCCGTTGCATGGTTGCCTATATTTGGATGGGTTCACAATAGTACACTTAGTTTAAGGGCTGTTCCTCCTGGCTCTGAAGGCCAGGGGGTTGGGTGTATATAAATACCACTAATGAGCGGAGTCTGGTGCCCGCACTATTACATTCTCTATGCGTTGACATGTGCCCTGCCCCATTTGTGATTGTGGCCACGTGAGCTCAATGTCCGTAATGCTGTTGATGATGTTCCACACTGTCGTTTCCATGTGCCTTGTATACACATTTCACACACAACATGATTAAAATGTTATTGTTGATTTGTACACATACTTTTAGTGTTTCAAATGTTAAAGAGGTCTAAACCCGGTTTGAAATCATTTCACAGTTGACCACATTATGAAGCGCTGGAGGAGCTGCCGCGACCAATTTAAGCGGCAACACCGGAGGATCCTGGAGGGGGGCCCGGAAGCTGGTCACGGGATAATATATTGCCACTATGAACGGCTGTCATTTCTGGAACCGGTGGCCCGTATGCCAAGGTATGTGTCTGCCGCACTGTTGTTTACTATTATTGTTATTATTATTTTTTAATATAGCGCCATTAGGTTCCATGGCACTTTACATGAGGATAAGGGTTAACGACAAAAAACAGTCCATGAAGACAATCAGGTCATACAGGTACAAGAGGAGAGGACCCTGTCCACGAGGGCACACAATGTACGTATGAAGCTCTATAATGAGTGTGCTGGTTTACATACCCACACAGGGGTTTGTTTCTGCCATGGTGCAACACAATTCTATTACCTTTGGCAATGATCCAGGACATACACATTTATAGTCACATTGTGACGTTTGGACAAATAAGCAATGTTCTGCAGGGTGGTCAGACACAATGTTCCGTGACCTCACAATTAGCTATTATTGTTGGCATGTTTGTGGAACAAAGCCATGTTCTTCCCTCCAATGGCCTCTAAGGTCTGTGGCCCTGTCTGGTTTGCCTGTCATAAGCCTCAGTTGTATCAGTTCCTAATGGCCTCGACTTGCATAAGGGCCACATACATCCCTACACATTTAGTTGTGGGTGTTTTTTTCGGCAAAATAACGTTGCAAGGATATACCCCTTTTGCACTAAACTGTTTGTACACCATCCCAGATTGCTGACACATTCACACACATTTCAGAACATACCCTGTATCACTACAAATATGTGTGGTTCAGTTTTCCCATGGGTTTATTTGGGGCTGCAAGGTGATGGTGTAGATATTAGGGCCCACATGTGAATTGTACTTTTTTTGTCGTTAACTCATGGCCACATTACGAATCCTCCGGAAAACATAGCGTATTAATGCTGTATTAAATCAAACTAAAGAGGGCCATATTTTAAGTGCAACAGCCTTTTATGTCCAAGGTCCTTTAGGAAACCCGAGGTTTGTCCTTGCTGTTCCCGTTTTTTTGTTCGGCCCCGTTGGAATAACTAAAACTGTCCATCTGTGCATACCACCTTGTTTGGCACCAACGATGTGTGACCTGCTGCTCAAAGACAACCCCATACTCTATGTCCATTACAGTCGTTTCAAATCCCAAGCCATCTGTTTGTTGTGTTTTATTTACCAAGACATTCCTGATTAGCATACATGGCAGCAACAAGGAGTGTAGGCCACTAACGCCAAATGCTCATGTGTCACCTATGCTGCAGGACTCCATTTCCTGTCTTGCTCACCTGCCCTATAGATCTGGGTTATGTGCATTGAGACCAAGGCCGTCCACACTGTGTGTTTTTGTGTCCATCTGATGGCAAAGAACCCTGAATAATGTGTTTGCCTCACAGTGTCAGGCTATAGCTTTGTCCACATAAAGTTTCCACAAAAAGTCAAAACATTAGTTGTGGCCACTAATATGTCTTCAAGTGACTACATAGCTGTCCTGCCTAAGTCAGGGCACAGTGTAATAGTGCAGACTAATTTTAAAATTTGTAATGTAATGGCAAAAAATCGTGGAGCAACAGTACCCACACATACAATATAGTTTGAGGCATGAGCCAAAAATGTCATTAATTTATTTGCTGCAATTCCATCTTAAGGGCAACAATGAAAAGACACAGAATACACAGATACACTGAGTCAAAAAAGCGTGCACATGTTATGTTTGGCCTATGGTTTTGTTTCCAAAGGCAACCCATTCACCAAATGTTTTTTATATTTACCCACAGAGCTGCTCACTTTCGGAGGCGGCGTTGGAACCCGCCACCACAGCTGCCTGAGGAGGGGAGGGAGGCCCCTCAACCCCCACCAGATGAGGAGGAGGGAGTAGCACCACCACCACCACCACCACCACCACCGCCACCACCACCGCCGCCACCACCACCACCACCGCCACCACCACCACCACCACCTTTGGGGCCGCAGATACAAGAGAGGAGGATGAAGGGCCACACCAGCGCCCTCCAGTGCCGACTGCCAGCAGCAGTGTGGGGAGTCACTGGAACCCCAGCAGCCCTGCTCTGATCCCGGGGGCACCACGAGACCGCAGAGGACAGTGTAGTGCTGACTTTGCCCGCAGTCTCATACCGTTCTTGGATGACATTCCATTCGAGAGAAGACTGCGGGCATGGTCAGCAATACACATTGTCCTCGATGCGTGTAGGCCCCCAAACCATCCTGGGCAGGTGTTTGATTTTTTGGAGGAGTGGCGGCTCAGCAGATCTAACATCCTGGACAGGGCCACACCCCGGGACAGGTATGTTGCGACCCAGAGGTGGTGTCCAAGAATCAGGGGCCTACCAAGCCAAGGCCAACCGGCCCAGATGCCCCAGCCTACAGGCTTCCAACCACTGGGTGAGGTACTGCATGGGGCTCTGGACCTACTCAACGACCAGGGTGATGGTGCCACGTTACAGCCAAGGCCGGAGGATGCGGCAACCTACCACCAGCTGTAGACCCCTTTTTTTTTTTTTGTTTATTTTTTGTTCCTGTGCATTGCACAATTTCTTTGTTATGTTATTATTTGTTTTTACAAAGTTTAAACCCCAAAAAAAAAAAAAAAAAAAAAAAAAATATTCTGACATCTTTGCCATTATGGCGAAATAATACCCAGTTGACAAAAACTGCTTTGTGTCTGTCTTTTTTGAGGGAATGGATGTGTAGGTTTTTTTTGTGGGTGGGCTTAAAGTCATCATCATTAGCAAGTACTTTACGGCCCGCATGGCGCATGAAGGCACCTTGGTTATTATGTGGAAAATCATGACTGCACATACAAATGTTGCTGACAAATAAATAGTGCCTGTGTTTGTGGGGGGGTTACTTAATGACTCGGTATGGCAACAACACTGGGAACACAGATGCGATAGGCTGGGACGTCTACTTGCAACAGAGCGCGTCTACGCGTTATCTCCGTAGCGTACAGTGGGACCCTTCGCCATGCTCCAGCAGGATCTTAGTACAAGCCACGTTTTCAATGCAGGCATAGGCCTGTTGCCACAAAAAATTAGCCCAAGGGGCGAGATCAACTCTATTTTGAAGTTGAGGAGGGCGCGTGGCCCATACTATTTGCTTGTCCTGAGAGCATAGTACAAGCAACGTATTCGATGCAGGTATAGGCTTGTAGCCTCAAAAAATTAGCCCAAGGGGCGAGATCAACTCTATTTGGAAGTTGAGGAGGGCGCGTGGCCCATACTATTTGCTTGTCCTGAGAGCATAGTACAAGCAACGTATTCGATGCAGGTATAGGCTTGTAGCCTCAAAAAATTAGCCCAAGGGGCGAGATCAACTCTATTTGGAAGTTGAGGAGGGCGCGTGGCCCATACTATTTGCTTGTCCTGAGAGCATAGTACAAGCAACGTATTCGATGCAGGTATAGGCTTGTAGCCTCAAAAAATTAGCCCAAGGGGCGAGATCAACTCTATTTGGAAGTTGAGGAGGGCGCGTGGCCCATACTATTTGCTTGTCCTGAGAGCATAGTACAAGCAACGTATTCGATGCAGGTATAGGCTTGTAGCCTCAAAAAATTAGCCCAAGGGGCGAAATCAACTCTATTTGGAAGTTGAGGAGGGCGCGTGGCCCATACTATTTGCTTGTCCTGAGAGCATAGTACAAGCAACGTATTCGATGCAGGTATAGGCTTGTAGCCTCAAAAAATTAGCCCAAGGGGCGAGATCAACTCTATTTGGAAGTTGAGGAGGGCGCGTGGCCCATACTATTTGCTTGTCCTGTGAGCATAGTACAAGCAACGTATTCGATGCAGGTATAGGCTTGTAGCCTCAAAAAATTAGCCCAAGGGGCGAGATCAACTCTATTTGGAAGTTGAGGAGGGCGCGTGGCCCATACTATTTGCTTGTCCTGAGAGCATAGTACAAGCAACGTATTCGATGCAGGTATAGGCTTGTAGCCTCAAAAAATTAGCCCAAGGGGCGAGATCAACTCTATTTGGAAGTTGAGGAGGGCACGTGGCCCATACTATTTGCTTGTCCTGAGAGCATAGTACAAGCAACGTATTCGATGCAGGTATAGGCTTGTAGCCTCAAAAAATTAGCCCAAGGGGCGAGATCAACTCTATTTGGAAGTTGAGGAGGGCGCGTGGCCCATACTATTTGCTTGTCCTGAGAGCATAGTACAAGCAACGTATTCGATGCAGGTATAGGCTTGTAGCCTCAAAAAATTAGCCCAAGGGGCGAGATCAACTCTATTTGGAAGTTGAGGAGGGCGCGTGGCCCATACTATTTGCTTGTCCTGTGAGCATAGTACAAGCAACGTATTCGATGCAGGTATAGGCTTGTAGCCTCAAAAAATTAGCCCAAGGGGCGAGATCAACTCTATTTGGAAGTTGAGGAGGGCGCGTGGCCCATACTATTTGCTTGTCCTGTGAGCATAGTACAAGCAACGTATTCGATGCAGGTATAGGCTTGTAGCCTCAAAAAATTAGCCCAAGGGGCGAGATCAACTCTATTTGGAAGTTGAGGAGGGCGCGTGGCCCATACTATTTGCTTGTCCTGAGAGCATAGTACAAGCAACGTATTCGATGCAGGTATAGGCTTGTAGCCTCAAAAAATTAGCCCAAGGGGCGAGATCAACTCTATTTGGAAGTTGAGGAGGGCGCGTGGCCCATACTATTTGCTTGTCCTGAGAGCATAGTACAAGCAACGTATTCGATGCAGGTATAGGCTTGTAGCCTCAAAAAATTAGCCCAAGGGGCGAGATCAACTCTATTTGGAAGTTGAGGAGGGCGCGTGGCCCATACTATTTGCTTGTCCTGAGAGCATAGTACAAGCAACGTATTCGATGCAGGTATAGGCTTGTAGCCTCAAAAAATTAGCCCAAGGGGCGGGATCAACATTTTTAAAATTTATGCAAGGCACTTGAGCCAAACTATATGTTTTATTTCAGTTTGAGAAATGCCCACAATGCAGGCATAGGCTTGTTGCCTTAAAAAATTCAGCCAAGAGACTGTTTTGGATTGTCTGACATAATTCAACGGTCAAAAAACATCACAAGTGCATGCATTATTCAAGTAACATTACTGACACTGATTGTGTAGTTTTGTTGTCATGCAGCAAGTGTAGCAGGAACATTATTTATCCAATCTTCTTAGCAGAGGGACATTGTTTATCCTTTGTGTCAGAAGAGGACATAATGTTTAAACCGCACTGAGCCAAACGTAACAAATTTGAAAATGTCCCTCTAGGTTTGGGTACTCTCGTCTGAAGGGGTTAAGAACTTTGATGATATCCAGTCCTTGTTAAACTTAATGAGAGTGAGTCTGTCGGCATTTTCTGTAGTCAGCCGTGACCTTCTATCAGTGACAATTCCCCCAGCGGCACTAAAAACACGCTCTGATGTCACACTAGCAGCTGGGCAGGCCAGCAACTCCAAGGCATACAAAGACAGCTCAGTCCAAGCGTGAAGCTTGGAAACCCAGTAATTAAAGGGTACAGAGGGGTCGGTTAAGAAGCTGGTAGTGTCACACACATACTCGTTCAACATGTTTGACAATGCTTGTCTCCTAGACAAGGGGACCGTAGGCACAATCCGTTGCAGATTGGAAGGTCTGTTGAACATCGCCCAGTTGGTGGACATCTTACCACCACCTCTTCTTGACAATGTGGCAGTTTGTGTTCGAACCAAAGGCTGCTGTGGCAAAGAGCTGCTTGTTCGTGGTATAGCGGAGTCAGATGGTGAAATTGACATTAAATTGTCAACCACCACACTTTTGAAATAATCCATCGTTAAGCCCCTTGGTGACTGCAACAGCAGCGATGGAAACTTGTCTTTGTAGCGTGGGTCAAGGAATGTTGACAACCAGTAGAGGTCGCTGTCATAGATGTTAATGACGCGTGGATCCTGGGACAGACATTGAGACATGAAGTCAGACATGTGTGCTAGGCTACAAAGACTCATGTCTTCTGTGTCACCAGACTGATGAACAATAGGCATCATGGTCTCAAAATCGGTCTCCGCCTCCTGCTCTTCAGCCCACCCATGCTGTACCGACATAAAACTGGGGTTGGGAGTTCCATCAGGGTGCACCTCAGTACCATGGAGAAATAAATCGTCTTCATCTTCCTCATCACTGTTTTGTTCTGCAGCCAATGTTGCCGGCTGAAATTGGCTTTGCTGGCTCTGATCCTGGATGTTAAAATGTGGATCCATAGCCCTCTGCTGTGCCCTCAATGATTCTGTTTTAAGATTCAGGAGAGAATCTTTAAGCAAACACAGCATGGGGATGGTGAGACTAATAATGGACTCATCACCGCTGACCAGTTTTTGTGCAGTAATCGAAGTTCTCTAGAACCTCGCAAAGGTCAGCGATCCAGACCCACTCCATCGTACCAATGTGTCTTGTATTACTTCCTGGGTGACGGGCATGTTGCAGCTGATATTCCGCTATAGCCCTCTGCTGCTCATTGAACCTAGCCAACATATGGAATGTAGAATTCCATCGTGTGGGCATGTCGCAAATTAATTTGTGTTTGGGCAAATTAAATTGCTGTTGAAGGGCAGATAGATTTGCAAGTGCCGTTGATGAATGTCGGAAATGTCCGCAATTTCTACGCACCTTCTCTAGTAGATCAGATAACTCTGGGTAATTTTTCAAGAATTTCTGAACTACAAGATTCAGTACGTGAGCCATGCAAGGCACGTGTTGAAGTTTACCGAGCTTTATTGCTGCAACAAGGTTTCGTCCGTTATCACTGACAACAAGACCTGCTTGTAGTTGCAGTGGGGCCAGCCACTCATCTGTCTGTTGTTTAACACCTTTCCACAGCTCGTTTGCAGTGTGAGGTGTGTCACCTAGACAGATGAGCTTAAGAAGAGCCTGTTGTCGCCTGGCTGATGCAGTACTACAAAGCTCCCAACTTTGACGTGATGTGGCGGACAAATCAGCAGTGGTCAAGGAAGTTGAAGACGCACATTGTGTTGTAGAAGTATATGAGGACGCGGACACCCGGAATGATGCTGTGCCCGCTATTCGTGGAGTTGGTAGGATCGCAGATATTCCACTATTACACTTTGGGACACTCTCGACAAGGTTGATCCAGTGAGCTGTCAGGGATATGTATCTGCCCTGTCCACAAGTACTTGTCCAGGTATCAGTTGTCAGGTGAACTTTTCCGCTCACAGCATTTGTCAGTGCACGCTTCAAGTTGTTAACCACGTGCAGATGTAGCGCGGGTATGGCAGTACGTGAAAAAAATTGCGACTGGGGACAGTGTATCGTGGTGCTGCCACAGCCAACAACTCCCTAAAAGCCTCAGTATCAACAAGCCTAAATGGCAGCATTTCTACAGCTAACAGCTTAGAAATTTGCGCTGTCATTTGTCGAGAAAAAGGGTGTGTGGATGGGTGCTTCCGCTGCCTCTCATACAGCTGTGGAACAGAGAACTGGACATTTGGCGCAGACTCACAAGTCACTTGACTACTGTCATATCTCTGGTCTAACGCAGCTTGTGGTGAGATCGTATGAGTAGGAGCTGCTGCATGAACAGTAGATGGTGAAGGACGATTCTGAAGTGGCATAACGGTGTTGAGGTCAGAAGGCCCTGATGTCGAACCCTGATGGGCCAACCACTGACTTGGGTGCTTAAGAGTCATGTGTTTTCGCATACTGCTGGTGCTCAAGTTTACTTTGCCCTGGCCTCTGCTCAGCCTGGCATAGCAGATGTTACATATAACCACATTTGATACTGATGGGCTATCTTTGAAAAATTTCCAGACAATGGATGTTCGTCCTTTAGGTTGTGGTGTAGGAACTGAAGGATGAGTCTGGCCAACACAAACTGTAGACACATTTTGGCCAACTGTTCTTAAAGTTGGGGCAACAGTTGGTACAGTTTGTGCAACAGTTGACACAATTTGGGCTACTGTTGTCACAGCTTGGATTCGGGATAAAGGAGTAAGCCTGGGTGCTTTAGGCGGTGGTACATAACCACTTTCCTCCTCCTGGCTGCTCTGTTGGCTCTGCATGTCAAGTGTCCAGGTTGGATCAGTGGTCTCATCATCCACCCCCTCCTCCTCAAAGTCATCTGGATAACGTGACTGGTCAGGCTGGCCAGATGAGATGTGTGTCTCATCATCATCATCATCCTCCACCTCCTGAGACGGTCTATGGCTTTGTTGAAAGGGACGTTCTTCAGGACGAGGTGAATCCAAACTTTGTCCATAGATGGAATGTACGTCTGGTTCAAGTATCTGTTCAGGCAGTGACAAAGAAAGGTCCGGTTGTCTGAATGGCTGATAAGAACCAAATAAATCTTCCGAATGCCCAAGTTCACGGTCTAAATTTTCCTCCGTCTGGCGATGGCTTGAGGAAATAGGAAGATTTTGTGGATTAGATGACCCCGCGTTGTCAGTAGCGGCACTTGAATATGGTGTCAAGGATGATTGTGTGCTGCCAGAACCCGTGGTTGAGGTCTTGTCAGCCATCCAAGATGTTATTTGGTCTTGATCTTCCGCCCTCAAGACACGTTTCGGTTGAGTACTGGGAAATTTAGACAGCAGGAAGGTGGATCGATCAATCCTTGTCTGTCTACTTCTACCAGTGCCTTGTTGTTCACGACTGCTAGGGCCCCGACCTCGTCCCTGTCCCTTTGCAGACTGGTTTTTGGGAATTTGGTGTTTTTGGGACATTGTTGACAAATGCACAGCCACCGAGATGGAGTTAGGTGTTGCTGCAGGCGTCACTTACTGGCGGGTTAAGTGTGTGCTAACACTTGACAGTGAAGCACTACACTATTCCCTGAAAAAATTAGAAAGTGCGCACAGCCACCGAGATGGAGTTTGGTGTTGCTGCAGGCGTCACTTACTGGCGGGTTAAGTGTGTGCTACCACTTGGCAGTGAAGCACTACACTATTCCCTGAAAAAATTAGAAAGTGCGCACAGCCACCGAGATGGAGTTTGGTGTTGCTGCAGGCGTCACTTACTGGCGGGTTAAGTGTGTGCTAACACTTGACAGTGAAGCACTACACTTTTCCCTGAAAAAATTAGAAAGTGCGCACAGCCACCGAGATGGAGTTTGGTGTTGCTGCAGGCGTCACTTACTGGCGGGTTAAGTGTGTGCTAACACTTGACAGTGAAGCACTACACTATTCCCTGAAAAAATTAGAAAGTGCGCACAGCCACCGAGATGGAGTTTGGTGTTGCTGCAGGCGTCACTTACTGGCGGGTTAAGTGTGTGCTAGCACTTGGCAGTGAAGCACTACACTATTCCCTGAAAAAATTAGAAAGTGCGCACAGCCACCGAGATGGAGTTTGGTGTTGCTGCAGGCGTCACTTACTGGCGGGTTAAGTGTGTGCTACCACTTGGCAGTGAAGCACTACACTATTCCCTGAAAAAATTAGAAAGTGCGCACAGCCACCGAGATGGAGTTTGGTGTTGCTGCAGGCGTCACTTACTGGCGGGTTAAGTGTGTGCTAACACTTGACAGTGAAGCACTACACTATTCCCTGAAAAAATTAGAAAGTGCGCACAGCCACCGAGATGGAGTTTGGTGTTGCTGCAGGCGTCACTTACTGGCGGGTTAAGTGTGTGCTAACACTTGACAGTGAAGCACTACACTATTCACTGAAAAAATTAGAAAGTGCGCACAGCCACCGAGATGGAGTTTGGTGTTGCTGCAGGCGTCACTTACTGGCGGGTTAAGTGTGTGCTAACACTTGACAGTGAAGCACTACACTATTCCCTGAAAAAATTAGAAAGTGCGCACAGCCACAGAGATGGAGTTTGGTGTTGCTGCAGGCGTCACATACTGGCGGGTTAAGTGTGTGCTACCACTTGGCAGTGAAGCACTACACTATTCCCTGAAAAAATTAGAAAGTGCGCACAGCCACCGAGATGGAGTTTGGTGTTGCTGCAGGCGTCACTTACTGGCGGGTTAAGTGTGTGCTAACACTTGACAGTGAAGCACTACACTATTCCCTGAAAAAATTAGAAAGTGCGCACAGCCACCGAGATGGAGTTTGGTGTTGCTGCAGGCGTCACTTACTGGCGGGTTAAGTGTGTGCTAACACTTGACAGTGAAGCACTACACTATTCACTGAAAAAATTAGAAAGTGCGCACAGCCACCGAGATGGAGTTTGGTGTTGCTGCAGGCGTCACTTACTGGCGGGTTAAGTGTGTGCTAACACTTCACAGTGAAGCACTACACTATTCCCTGAAAAAATTAGAAAGTGCGCACAGCCACCGAGATGGAGTTTGGTGTTGCTGCAGGCGTCACTTACTGGCGGGTTAAGTGTGTGCTAGCACTTGGCAGTGAAGCACTACACTATTCCCTGAAAAAATTAGAAAGTGCGCACAGCCACCGAGATGGAGTTTGGTGTTGCTGCAGGCGTCACTTACTGGCGGGTTAAGTGTGTGCTACCACTTGGCAGTGAAGCACTACACTATTCCCTGAAAAAATTAGAAAGTGCGCACAGCCACCGAGATGGAGTTTGGTGTTGCTGCAGGCGTCACTTACTGGCGGGTTAAGTGTGTGCTAACACTTCACAGTGAAGCACTACACTATTCCCTGAAAAAATTAGAAAGTGCGCACAGCCACCGAGATGGAGTTTGGTGTTGCTGCAGGCGTCACTTACTGGCGGGTTAAGTGTGTGCTAACACTTGGCAGTGAAGCAGCATACTATTCCCTGAAAAAAATTATTAAGTGCGCACAATTAGTCGCAGAAGTAGGTGGCGTACGTGCTATTTGCAGCTAGGAGAGCAGCAACGCACTGTTCTGCCACAGACAAAATAACGCTGAAGGGGTTTTTAGGACCCAAAATCTATCAGCTGGCAAAAAATTGTAAATAGTACCTCAGCTAAGCCTCTCACTTCAGCTATTAGAACAGCTGAGTGAGTAAGCGAAGCTATGAGGTCGCTCCTGTGAACACTGTAAAGGCTGCAGCTCCCTGCTTCCCTGCCTGCCTACAGTGTCACAGTACACAGTACTCCTCTGTCCTCCTGCTAGCTCTCACAAGAGCTGTTTGGGGTTAATATAAGGAATCTTGAAGTTCCCTACACTCACTGACAATCCCTATGATCTGCTCCAGAATCTACCTCACCCTTTCTAGCTCAGATCTTCAGAGAAATGTGCTCAAAATGGCGGTGGCAAGGCTTATATACAGCCTTGCCTGTCATCGATGACATAGCCATCACGATGGACAGAAGCCAATCATAGTAATGCCACAAGAAGAGGGCTGTGGCATTACTGAATAAGATTGGCTAACATCCTTGTCCATCTTCACAAGTTTGTCTGACCTAACACGCTAGGCTGTCTCGGAAGATTTGTCGGAACATAACAGATTCTGTATTCGCGAGTCCCGAATACAGAATACAGGACTCGGATTCGTAGACTCGCTAGGATTCGCTAGGAGTCGCTACGACTCGCTCGGAATCGCTACTTACAGCGGGTATCCGTGAAGCGGTGCCATTCTCTAAACGATTTGGGGGAGATTCAAGCTACATAGCGATGTGATATAGCGAGTCTCGCTAGTAAAACTAGGATTCCCATTTACTTGCATTGGACTCGCTACTTTGCGAGTCCTCGCTGGGAAACTCGCCGAGTAGCGAGTCCTGCGAGTCCCTTACTACTCGCCGAGTAACGAGTCCTAGCGAGTAGATTCGCCCATCACTAGTCTACACCCTATTTTTAATTGCCAACCAAGGTTAAAGTAGGCAGCTGAAGGTTAGTGTTGTCAGTGGGGTGAGGGCCCCCAAACTATAGAATAGCATCCCGTAGCCGCCGCTGAAATTGGCGCAATCACAAGAAACTCCAATTCGCCTCTTCCTGTTGCAGTGGCAAACTGGGTAGTAAGGGGTTAATTGCAGCTTTGTATTGCTAGCTGCCATTTAGCTCAAAATTATTTATGTGTGGTCATGTTAGACCCATCCATTAAGAATTTCAAGTAAACAGTAAAGAATATATAACATCTGCCTAGTATTACCTTGGATGATAAATAAAAATAGGATGAAGTCTTACACAATTTTTTTATCCATTTTTTTTGGACACACTATGAGACCAGGATGGTTGCTGAGGGGCAGCATGAGTGGTTTCAAACTACAACTTTATCATAATCAATGATTGATGACTTGACTCCTGTTTTCTTTTACCACTGGTGTGGGACTTACGCTCCTGATGTAGAGAACTGTTAGACTTGGCATAACTCCAACTACAGCAGCATAAGTCTGAAAGTGACTGGCTGTTGTGAGTTGGGTGATGTCACTGTCAGGTTTACCTCAGCCAGGAGGCTGAGCTGTAACCTGAGGTGAACCTTAATGTGACACCACCCTGTTCAAAGCGATTGTGGGGCCCACTGGGATGGGGTACTCGGTACCGGACCAGGGTATTACGGGGGTTATCACGGTGGTCTTGGTCTGGACCGTGTCCCGAGCCCACAAGTAAAGGTTGGGGGTTATTTACAGGGGATAAAGTCATGATGCCACCCGTGGTATGTGATCAGGGTGACCACCGCTGCTGTAGAACCTCCGGGCATGATGTATTGGGCGCTGAAACGCGTAGGTTGAAGAATAAAGGAAATTTTTTACTTGGAACATTGCTTCCCTTGTGTGTCCTTGGATGACCTGGCAGCGCGGACTGTAGTACACCGATTGATCCCAAAACTCCTGGGGCATGATGTATGGCAGCCTGTGATGTGACGGATCTCCACGGGCAGAGCCTGGTCCCCGAGGCAGTAGTGATGAAACAGTTTGTGAGGGAGAACGGGGCTTGAGCGCAAGGATTACACTGACTCACGGTTTTGTAGTTTTCCAGGTCTTTTACTGGCATGGTAATTCAGCTGAGTACTGTACACGGAGTCTGTACAGGGGCCGGGTTGCTCCCACCCTGGCCGGGTGTACTTAGCATAATGGTGTGGGTGGACGTGTACGTACTTGGAGTATCTGTTACTATTGCAGATGGAGATCTGAAAGTAGGACTGGCAAGCTCACTGGGACCAGGAATCAGTTTTTCCTCTTCAGGCTCAACTTCCAGTTCTTCATGCCTTGGGACTTTTTGTGGTACGGGTTCTGGCATTGGTTCTACCACTTGAGGGAAGGCAATCATGGGAACTACAGCTGCTCCATAGTAATTTGGCCATGTTTTGGAGAAATCTCCTAAGACGGTATGGAACTAGTGATGGGCGAATCCTAAATTACTCGGAATCGCTTGACTCTAGTGAGTCCGAGCCCAGGACTCGCTACTCGTTGCGAGTCTAGCGAGTCCAATGATAATGAATGGGGAAGCGAGTAATAGCGAGTAGTGTGAGATTTACAAATCGCAGATGTGTCTCGGAAGCTTCAGCCTGAAGCAATCCTAGTTTTGTCATTTATTTGCATTGCTCGTTTACTTTGTAAGTAATCGCTGACTCGCACAGATAAGATCCTGTCTTCTCTGTGTTCTGGCTGCCCCAGCTCCAGGGTCCTAGAGCCTGCCTGCTGCCTGATGTAGCAGTGCTGAGATTGTTCTCAGTCTGCTCATTCCCTGTGTACAGACATGAATGTCTGTGCACAGAGATGATGTAGCAGAGCTGAGATTGTTCTCAGTCTGCTCATTCCCTGTGCATAGAGATCTATATATATGCACAGGGGATGTAGCAGAGAGGACATCGCGTTTTGGATTGCGTCGGACGGAAGAGGATTTTTTTAATTAAAGATGGAGTCCCTAATGGCTTTTTTTTTTATTTCTAATAAAAAATTTTCTTTGTGTTGTGTTTTTTTAAAACAATTTAATAGAAATTCATGGCGGTCATGTCTAATATTGGCGTGACCGCCATAAATTTCGGGCTTAGGGCCAGCTGATAATACAAAGCTGGCCCTAACCCCTTTATTACCCAGCGTGCCACCGCTACCAGGGCTGCTGGAAGAGCGGGGTTCAGCGCCAGAGGATGGCGCTTCAATGAACGCGCCATCGTCTGGGGCGGCTGCGGGCTGCAATTTGCAGCGGGGGGTGCCCAGAAAGCTTGGGCATCCCTGCGCTGCGGATTCCAGCCCCCAGCTGCTTAGCTGTACCTGGCTAGACATAGAAATTGCGCGGAGCCCCACGCATTTTTTTTAAATTATTTCATGAAATTCTGAGATTCTGACTCTGAGACTCTGACTCTGAAATTCATGAAATAATTTTAAAAAAATGCGTGGGGCTCCACGCAATTTCTATGTCTAGCCAGGTACAGCTAAGCAGCTGGGGGCTGGAATCCGCAGCGCAGGGATGCCCAAGCTTTCTGGGCACCCCCCACTGCAAATTGCAGCCCGCAGCCGCCCCAGAAGATGGCGCGTTCATTGAAGCGCCATCCTCTGGCGCTGAACCCCGCTCTTCCAGCGGCCCTGGTGGCGGTAGCACGCTGGGTAATAAAGGGGTTAATACCAGCTTTGTTATACAAGCTGGTATTAAGCCCGAGATTCTTAATGTCAGGCCACATTTGACCCAGCCACTAAGAATCTCCAATAAAGGGTTAAAAAAACACAGAGAAAAATTTTTATTTGAAATAAAAAAAAAGCCATTAGGGACTCCATCTTTAATTAAAAAAATCCTCTTCCGTCCGACGTAGTCCAAAACGCGATGTCCTCTCTGCTCATCCCTGTGAATAGATAGATGTATATGCACAGGGAATGAGCAGACTGAGAACAATCTCAGCACTGCTACATCATGTCTGTGAGCAGGTGGGCTCTAGGACCCTGGAGCTGCACAGAGAAGACAGCTGGACTCGGCTCGCAAAGAAACAGCAGTTACTTTGCGAGTTTCCCTGCTATCACTGGCACAGTAGCCAGTGATTACTCGCACGAGTCTAATGCAAACAATGGCAATCCTAGTTTTGTCAGCGTTTCTGACAAAACTAGGATTGATATTGATTTGCATTGGACTCGTGCGAGTAATCACTGGGAAACTCGCAGAGTACCGAGTCCTGCGAGTCCCTTACTACTCGCCGAGTAACGAGTCCTAGCGAGTAGATTCGCCCATCCCTATATGGAACACATCCTCTTCTTTCCTGACAGGTTGGACCTGTACGGGTAAGATTACTTCTAGTGTCTTCAGGGTTTCAGGACACGGTTTGAGCTGGTCTCTTGACACAACTGCTGACATCCTTCCTTCTTCCTTGCTGAGTAGACACACTTTGGCATTGTCTAAATTTGATGGTCAGACTATATCGGGTGGTTTCCCACTGTTTATCCAATTTGTTAGTGCGTCTCTTTCTCTTGAGAACTTGCTCACCAGCTTGTAATGGGGTTGCTAGAGCATGTTGGTTAAAGGTTCTCTCTTGTCTTTCTCTAGCTTGCTGGAGACTTTTCTTTATGCACTCTTGTACTTGGCGATACTGCTGTTGTTGTACGATATCCCAATTAGATTCTTCGACTTCTGCATCTGGCTTCAGGATTCCCATATCTAAATCAATTGGCAGTTTACTGGGCTTTGCTTGCATAAGATAGGCTAGGGTGCAGTTTGTAGAACTCACCGGGACATGGTTGGACAAGTATACCAAGTCGGGTAATTTCTCTGGCCATTGATTTCTCTCTGACTCTGGTAAGGTACCTTCACACACAGCAATTTTGCTAGGCAATTTCACTGGCAATTTGCTGGTTGCAGTGAAATCAAGGACACATTGTTCTATTAGTATACAACAACAAAATACAGTAGAACAATATGTCCATGATTTCACTGCAACCAGCAAATTGCCAGCGAAATTGTCTAGCAAACTTGCTGTGTGTGAAGGTACCTGTAAGGTTTTCAACAGGTCAATCACAATATGGTTCATCTTTTCATATAAGCCATTGGTTTGGGGATGATAGACTGTCGTGCGGATTTCCTGGAAAATCTCTGACTCGAAAGCTTGGACCTTGGTCTGCAAGGACTTGTTCCGGGTAGCCATGAGGTCTGCAGAAATGTGTCTGAAATGCTTTTGCAGCTGTCTTCGCAGTCAGGTCCTTGACGGGTACCACCACTAAGAAGCCGGAGTAATGGTCCACGATGGCTAAGGCATAGACATAGCCTGACCGACTTGGTGACAACTTGATGTGGTCTAACGCAACTAACTCAAGTGGTAGCTTGGCTACTATGGACTGGAGTGGGGCTCTCTGACTCTGCTGATCCTTTCTTCTAAGGTTGCACGGGCCACATTTTCTACACCAATCTTCAATTGATTTTCTCATGCCAACCCAGTAGAATCTCTCTCTTAAGAGCACTTCCAACTTCTTCCATCCAAAATGACCTGCACCGTCATGGCAGGCTTCTAAGACCTCTCTCTTGGGTACGATAATCTGCCAGACCAACTCATGTGTTTTAGTGTTGGCTTGCCTTCTGCAGAGCTTCCCTTGATATAGGAACAACTTGCTTCTTTCGTTCCAGAGTTGTTGGGTCTCAGCTGGAGCGTTCTGATTAGGGTACGCACCTTGTTGTGTATGCAGTTCTTTCACTAGCTACACAGCTGGATTGCTTTCCTGGGTGTCAGCCCATTCATGGTGCGCTAACGGGTTGAGATCTGCCTTCTGTTGTTTTTGGTAAATGCTGGGTTGATACTGTTCTATCTTAAAATGGTTAAAAGGCCGGTAGCTCAATTTCTTTCAGTTCCTCCGGTTCCTCTTCCACGTCTTTCAGGTGTGGCATCCAGGATAAGGCATCTGCATTCCTGTTCTTGCGGCCTGCCCTATATTTGATGACAAAATTTAAGTTAGACAGCCGGGCTATCCATCGCTGCTCCAGCGCACCTAATTTTGCTAAGTCCAGGTGGGTCAATGGGTTGTTATCAGTGTAGATGGTAAATTCTGCAGCTGCCAGGTAGTGTTTGAAATGCTCGGTTACAGCCCAAACTACCGCCAGTAGTCCTAACTTGAAGGAACTGTAATTCTCAGTTTTTTTTTTCCGTAGGCCAGAGTTTCCTGCTTGCAAAGGCAATAACTCTCTCTTTGCCTCCTTGCTTCTGTGACAGTACTGCTCCCAGACCCACGTTGCTGGCATCCGTGTACAGAATGAAGGGTTGATGGTAATCCGGATACGCCAGGATCTCTTCTCTTGTTAGCGGCCACTTTAGCTTTTTGAAGGACTCTTCCCTCTCATCACTCCACAGGAAAGGGGGAATAGGGGTTGAAGACCTTTTTGACTGTCCTACCAGGATGTCTTGTAGGGGAGCTGCTAACTTTTTGAACCCTGTGATAAATCTTCTATAATAGCCCACCAGTACCAGGAATTGTCTCACTTCATTAGTGAGTCTTGGCCAATCCCTTATCACTGTGACTTTATCAGGATCAGGTGCTACTCCCTCTGAACTCATGACATGTCCTAGGTACTGCACCTTTGGCTTGAGAAGGTGGCACTTGGATGGTTTGATCTTCATACTGTATCCGGGCAAGGCTTCAAACACTTCTGCCAGGTCTAGTAGATGTTTTTCATATGTCTTGGAGTAGACTATGACATCATCCAGGTACAGGAGGACAGTTTCAAAGTTCTTATGGCCTAGGCAGCTCTCCATCCGGCGTTGGAAGGTACCAGGTATGTTGCAGAGTCCGAACGGCATACAATTGAACTCACAGAGGCCCATCGTCGTAGTAAACGCTGTCTTCTCCTTGTCAGCCTCTGCCACAGAAACTTGCCAATACCCACTAGTCAGATCTAAGGTAGAAAAGTAGTTAGCAGATTTTAATGCGGCTAATGACTCCTCAATCCTAGGTAACGGGTATGTGTGTAATGCGGTTGATCTGCCGATAGTCTACACACATTCTCATGGTCCTGTCCTTCTTTTTAACCAACACTAAAAGCACTGCCCAGGGGCTACAACTGCATTTTTCATCTCTTTGAGCATGTCTTTGGTGGTTTGATAGTGAGTGGGTGGTAATGGCCTATACCTCTCTTTTATAGGCTGATGGTTACCTGTGGGTGTAGTGTGTTCTACCCCTTTAAATTGCCCAAAGTCTAACGAGTGTTTTCTGAATATCTGCTCATATTCTTTTACTACCTGGTATACTCCATGCTTTTGATGGGGAGGTGTAGAACTGGTACCCACATGTAGTTTTTGGCACCAATCCTCCAGCTTTTCCCTTGAGCCATTGTCATCCGCCTGACTTGACAGGTTCAACGGCTCGACGGCTGTGATGGCATTGTTATCAAAATATAAATGTAAATATTTTAGCCATGGTAGCATACTTTGGTAGGGTGACCTCATCTTCCCCGCAATTTAGAAGGCGTATTGGCACTCTTCCCCGGTGTATCTCAACTACTCTTCTGGCCATCAGCATAGTGGGCCTACTGTCTGAGTACACGGGTTCTACTAGGGCTTGATAGTCTCGCCCTTTAATGCCTATTGCGGCTCTAAACCAGACCAACATTTCAGTTTTGGGAGGTATTACAATGGGTATCGGATCACTTACCCTTATACTGCCAATTTCACCTCCTGTCATTTTTATCTGTTGTTTCAGCATCAGGGCTTTTATTTCCTTTTGCAGGAGTCTCTGTTGCCTGGTTCTAGCAGTCTCGGCGATCTGCTGTAAGACAGTAATTACTTCGGAAAAACAATTTTCAATTACATTCATTCCTAGTAACATTACTGGCTCACATTCTCGCCGGTCAATATCTACAATATTAATACCCTGATTCTTCAATTCAACCTTCCCAATCTGAATGGTCATTTCTCTGAACCCAACTTGTGGTATTATTTCACCATTGCTAGCCAATATGTTCAATGCAACGTTAGATGGACCACTAATAATGTCTGAATCAGCCCAGTGTCTCTTGTAGAGAACATGTGGAATTAATGTTATCTGGGACCCAGTATCCAACAAGGCGCTGAAGGGAATGCCATCCAATATGATAGGGGTGACTGGACATCCTCCCACGAACTTGTCATACTAGGCTGCAGGACCTTGAGAGTTTATTCCTGAGGAGCGGTCCGCCTTCCCAGGGGATCCTCCAGTGGCGTAGCTGGCCAGCTTCGGGCCCCGGGGTGAGATCACCGCCCAGGAATTTGAGGACCGGGGTGTGGGGTGGAGGTGTGAGGAGGACCGGACCGGGTGCAGAAGGGCGCTGATACTCACCGCGGCCGGCCGCCTGCGTGCGTGCGTCTGCTGTAGGAGAGGGAGGAGGGGCGTGCAGATCTGCACAGCAGGAAGTCCCGTCCTCCCTCCCCTCCGGTCGCGCGGCTGCCAGCTGCCAGCACGGGGCCCCCCCAGGGAGTGCGGGGCCCCCCCAGGGCGGCCAATGGGCCCTCAAGCCGGGGGGGGCCCGGGGCGATCGCCCCCCCTGCCCCCCCGCTAGCTACGCTACTGGGATCCTCGTTTAAAGCACATTCCCGGGCAAAGTGACCTGGTTCCTTGCAACGGTGGTAAATGGGCTGTCCATCCGGCTGATGGCGGTCGCTGGATCATCCTCTCATCGTTTGGTACTTCCAGGGCGTCATACACGGGACATACTCCTTACTGGTCACCAACTCGATCTTGGGTGCAGGCTTGGATCCACGCAGCTCCTTGATGGCTTGAGCCATGAAAACAACAGTGTCCGTCAGGGCATATAGCTTTTGGTTGAGGGCCTCATTAGAGATAGGCTCTCTGCGGCCAACAGCAGTCCCTAACATGGCAGATGTCGCTGATGCTCCTGGCTGCTTAGATGCTGCTGTAGGGCCTTGAATAGAGTTTATATCCCAGGGCTCCTCTATCTGCTGGGGGCGGATGGTTCTATCTTTTAGATGGGCAAAAGTTATTCCGGGATTCTGGATAGTCATTATGCTCAAATGTCCTCTGAGAGAAGGGGATAGGAGGCCCTCTATGAACTGATCTATCAGCATTTTATCAGCTCCTGGGGCTAAGGCAGGTTTTGCTAATTTGAGTGCTTTGAGCTCTTCCTGCAGGTTTAAGGCATAGTCTCTTGTGCTCTCTTTAGGCTTTTGTTGGCATCCAAAGAACCTTATTTTAGCCCGTGTGTCAGCACTCGACTCAAATGCTGCTTTCAGTCCAGCCTCAAGATGCTCAACAGTGTCTTTGTCTGTGTCCGGCCAGGACGTAACTTCCTGATGTGCATTGCTGGTTAACTGCCCAATAATCATACCGACACGCTGGGCCTCTGTCAGGGGGTACATAACTAGTACGCTCTTATTTTTGCAACAAAGTCATTAAGGGTATTGGGCTCGCCTGAGTATTGGTAGCCACATTACTCCCGGAGTGTATCGGCATCAGGAGTGGCATAATAGGTGCTGTTCCTTGCGCGTAGCACCGCCGTGTGCTCTGCTGTTGTTCGGTACCACAGCATCTCCTGGTTGCGACATCTTGCACCCCATTAGTTAATTCGACCCTCCTGGTCTATCGCTTCCGTCCGGATGTCTACTAAAGGTTCCGCGGTAAGACAGGGATTCTCTTTCCCACCGGATGATGTCATCGCAAAGGAGGAGGATTGCTTCGCGCTCTTGCAGGATACTGCCCACAGTGACACGCCCCCTTTACTTCCCGTGTTGCACGCTTTATAATGGCGGCAGTTCAAAAATGATGCAGTTCACATAAATCACGGCACACGGTACCCGGTTTACCGGGTAGGGATAATACTGTTTGTGACACCAAGTTGTGGGGCCCACTGGGACGGGGTACTCGGTACCGGACCGGGGTACCACGGGGGTTATCACGGCGGTCTTGGTCCGGACCATGTCCCGAGCCCCCAAGTAAAGGTTGGGGGTTATTTACAGGGGATAAAGTCGTGACTCCACCCTTGGTATGTGGTCAGGGTGACCACCGCTGCTGCAGAACCTCCGGGGATGATGGATGGCAGTTTGTGATGTGAAGGCTCTCCACGGGCAGAGCCTGGTCCCCGAGGCAGTAGTGATGAACAGTTTGTGAGGGAGAACGGGGATTGAGCACAAGGATTACACTGACTCACGGTTTTGTTAGTTTTCCAGGTCTTTTACTGGCATGGTAAGTCAGCTGAGTACTGTACACGGAGTCTGTACAGGGGCCGGTTGCTCCCACCCTGGCGGGTCTTTTGGCTCCCTGTTTCTGCGCTGTGTTGTGTGTGGCCCTGCTGCCACTTTAGCTAAGCTGCTGGCCCTATCTCCTTCACAGGTACCAATATGCTAGCCAACTTGAGTCTTGTCCTGTGCTCCTGACCCCGCCGTGTTTCTTCGCTGTGGTTCACTAATCCGGTGTTCACTGTGCTGTTTGTGTCAGGCACAATCCCGGATCCGGTATCTGTTCTTTGCGCTTCTCTGGCATGAGTTTCAGGGAACTCGGTCTCCCAGGTGTGCTCCTCTCTGATCCTTCTCCTTTCCTCAGACCCTGGCTCGGCCTGGAACTGGACAGTGGACCATGGGTTGAGCCTAACGCAGCCCTTTTAGACCCAGGTCATTCTTCCTCACTCCTCCTAGGAACTGAACTGCCCACTTCCTCTCCACCCAGAATATATAGGGAAGCAGCTTTAGGTCCCCCTTCTGGCCAGGAGGCGCTAGTGTAGTGTTGTGGGTTGTGTGGGGAGTTAACCCTTTGTGCTGCTACTGTGGCACCTGAACCCTGGGGTGCCGCACAATAGTCAGAAATCAGTCAGTTTTCGGTTAAACTGTGAGAGGACGTTGCCAAGCATTGTGGGAGCAATAAAGTTGGAAATGAGGCTTGTGTTTGTTCTCTTTTTCCCAATAAAATGATTTTTCTATGATGTATTATTTACTATTTACTTAGAGGTTTTTAATGGCCGAGTCAAAAATTGGCCTTGGGCTTAGTGCAATTTAGCAATACATAGATGGCAGTAACTCCTTTACTACCCAGTCTGCCAAACCTACTGGGCAGCTGAAAGAGGCAGGTGCAGGTCAAGAAAATGGAACTTGTAATGAATGTAAATTTTCTGGGTAGCATGAGGGCTGCAATTCATGGTGTGGGATGGACCCAGTACGCATGGGATTCCCCATGCTGAGGATTCGCGAATATGATGAAGTGCATACCTATTTTTTCAATTATCATAATTATTTTTTACAGTAATCTGACATCAGTATATATGCAATACTAGCAGCCAATCACAGACTCCAGCAGAGAGGGTAGGTGGGGCTAAATTAACTTTAATCAAACAAGAGTGGGGGAGTAGTGATGTTCATGATCTCCAGAAGCATGATGACAGCAGCACTGAACTTTGTAATTAATACTTTATGAAGCTAATTTCGGTGCAAAAATAGCAGAGCTCAACTGTAAAAGAGTTTAAGCTGTGTCTGGCAGCTTTTGGGCCCCTTTGAAGGTGTTTTCTAGGCCCTCGATTTTGCCTCCTGTTGATTTGAATGGGGTTCAGAAGTTTAGGAACTGTTCACCGTTCAAGTCGGCGAACATATGCCCTTATGCGAACAGACCCAAATCCAAACATCAAAAAGTTCGATCATCTCTAATTGAGAGCATGCCCTGAAGGATTCAGGCAGTGATGAAAGCCAAAGGTGGATTTACAAAATACTAACAAATTAATTAAAAGTAACATTTAGAAGCAAAACAGTAACTTTGGAGTGACATGACAAGAATCTGCATAAAAAAATCATATATTAAATAGTTACAAGTCAAATACAGTACATGCATGCCATGATGATTGCCAATAAAATGTAGGTAGTCTCACGCTTAAAGGTATAGTGGATGGTGAAATATGGAGCGTGAAAGTCAAAAGCTCAAAACATCAATGACCAGAGATGTAATCTACTATGTAATTGTCTAGCGGCCACTTCCGTCTGAGGCCGAAATCGCGTGCCAGCGCTCATTGCTCTCCGGCAGCTGCGGCGGCCAATGAGCGCCGCGTATGCAAAAGAGCTGTGGGTGCAGGTCCGCAGTGAGCCAGCCGGGAGATGACTGGTGAGCTGCTGGCCTCTGGCCATCAGTAGCTGAGCCGCGGCTACCTGCCGAACAGAGGTCCGCGGCGAGCCAGCCGGGAGATGACCGACGTCAGCTGGTCATCTCCCGGCTGCTGGGTGCAGTAGTATCCCGAGCGGGATTAAAATCCCCCGCCAAGCCGTGCTACCTCCCTGATTGGTCGCTGCGGCCGTGGCGACCAATCAGCGCCAAGCAGCGCGCCATGTTTCTCATTCGTCGCCGCAGCGACCAATGAGAAACGGGGCATTTAAACCGCGCGCCAAGCTCAAAACTGATTGGTCACCACGCTTAGCGTCGACAATTCAGAGAAGCGGCGCGTGCCATGGCGCCATATTTAAAATACACTGTGCGCCGCTCAGTGTATTTTAAATATGGTGCCAAGGCGCAAGCTGCTTCTCTGATTGGTCGCTGCGTTCAGCGCTGACCAATCAGAGAAGCGGTGCGCGCCATGGCGCCATATTTAAAATACACTGAGCACCACTTCTCTGATTGGTCGGCGCGTTTAGTGCCGACCAATCAGATTGAGCGCTGCAGCGCGGGATGCCTGTGTCAGTCCTCACTGTCACTATTCACTCTATTCAGTAAACAGAATACTCAGGATGGCCAGCGCTCATTGCCAATCCTGAGTCTCCTGTTTCATGAATAGAATGCAAGAGTGACAGTAAGGACACAGGCATCTCGCGCGGCAGCGTTCAATCTGATTGGTCGGCGCTGAACACGCCGACCAATTAGAGAAGTGGTGCGCGCCTTGGCGCCAGATTTAAAATACACAGAACATGCCAACCAATCAGATACGCGCCATTCAAACTGCGCGCCGCGTCTCTCATTGGTCACCGTAGTGGCCAATGAGAGACGTGGAATTCAAACCGCGCGCCAAGCCACGCTAATTCTCCAATTGGTCGCCGTGGCTGCAGCGACCAATCAGCGAAGCGGTGCGGTTTGGTGGGAAATATGAATCCTGCGCCACTGATTGGTTGCCGCTCTCAGCGGTATGAATGCTGCGTCATAGTGTGGCGCAGTTCACTCCTGTTTACAAGGCTGTTGGTTACTGTGATGCAGTTCAATTCTGTCTACAAGGCTGTCAGTCAGTGTGACAAACTTCTCTCCTGTCTACAAGCTTGTCGGTCAGTGTCAAGATTTTCACTCCTGTCTACAAGACTGTCAGTCAGTGTGACGTCCTTCACTGCTGTCTACAAGGTATGTCAGTCAGTGTGACATCCTTCACTCCTGTCTACAAGGCTGTCAGTCATAGTGTGACGAACTTTACTCCTGTCTACTAGGTCTGTCAGTCAGTGTGACGTCCTTCACTCCTGTCTACAAGGCTGTCAGTCAGTGTGAGGAAGTTCACTCTTGTCTATAAGGCTGTCAGTCATAGTGTGCTGTTCTTCAGTTATATATACATATTCTAGAATACCCAATGCGTTAGAGTCGGGCCACCATTTAGTTCAGATTTATAAGATGCATCCCCCATTTTCCCCCAAAGCTTTGAGGGAAAAAGTGTGTTTTATAATCCCGCAACCCCAAACAGCTCTTCAAAACTTTCAACTCCTTACTTCGCCCACCTGCTCCTCCCCCTTTCCCCTCATCTCTGCTGAAGACTTTGCGACCTTCTTCAAGGAGAAGATCGACAAGATCAGAAGCAGCTTCGGTCCACTATCCCCACAACTCCCCTTCCCACCTACACTGCCCTCCTCCTCCATCAGCCACTTCCCCCCCATAACTGAAGACCAACTCTCCTCCCTCCTGTCAAAATCACACCTCACCACCAGCGCCCACGACCCGCTCCCATCCCACCTCATTCCCAACCACACCTCCATTTTCATCCCAGCCCTCACCCACCTCTTTAACCTTTCACTTAGCACTGGTACCTTCCCCTCGGCCTTCAAACACGCCCTAATCACGCCCATCCTAAAAAAAACCTCACTTGACCCTACCTCTGTCTCTAACTATCGCCCCATATCTCTTCTCCCATTCGCCTCTAAGCTACTTGAACAACACGTCCACTCCGAACTGTCCTCTCACCTCTCCTCGTGCTCCCACTTCGACCGCCTACAGTCCGGCTTCCGACCCCTCCATTCCACCGAAACAGCCCTGACCAAAGTCACCAATGACCTACTGACCACCAAGAACAAACACCACTACTCCATCCTGCTACTCCTTGACCTGTCTGCCGCTTTCGACACGGTTGACCACTCCCTTCTTCTCCGGATCCTGGAATCCCTTGGCATCACCCACCTTGCCCTCTCCTGGATCTCCTCATACCTAGCAGACCGGACCTTCAGCGTCTCCCACTCCCACACCTCCTCCTCACCCTACCCCCTTTCTGTCGGAGTCCCCCAAGGTTCGGTCCTGGGACCCCTACTTTTCTCCATTTACACTCTCGGCCTAGGGCAACTCATCGAGTCCCATGGCCTCCAGTACCACCTCTACGCCGACGACACCCAAATCTACCTGTCCGGCCCTGACATCACCTCCCTACTCTCGAAAATCCCTCAATGCCTTTCCGCCATCTCATCCTTCTTCTCTGCCCGCTTCCTTAAACTCAACATGGACAAAACTGAATTCATAGTCTTCCCCCAAGAAATTCCACCCCACCTCCCAACCTATCCATCTGCATCAACGACTGCGCCCTCTCCCCAGTCCCCCAAGCCAAGTGCCTCGGGGTAATCCTCGACTCCTCCCTATCCTTCAAACCCCACATCGAGGCCCTCACCACATCCCTCCGGCTCCAGCTCAAGAACATCTCACGGATCCGCTCCTTCCTCACCCACGACACCGCTAAAACACTCATCCATGCTCTTATCATCTCCCGCCTTGACTACTGCAACCTCCTTCTCAATGGCCTCCCAGCTAACTCCCTCACACCTCTCCAGTCTATCCTCAACTCCGCTGCCCGACTCATCTATATGTCCTCCCGCTACTCCCCTGTCTCCCCCCTCTGCCAAGCCCTTCACTGGCTCCCCTTCTCCAAGAGATCCCAATTCAAAACACTAACCATGACGTACAAAGCCATACACAACCTGGCCCCACCATACATCTCCGACCTGGTCTCCCGATACCTACCCTCACGCAACCTCCGCTCCTCCCAAGAACTCCTCCTCTGCTCCCCCCTCATCACCTCTTCACACAACCTAGTCCAGGACTTCTCCCGGGCATCTGCCTTACTCTGGAACTCCCTACCCGAACACGTCAGACACTCTCCTACCCTGAGTAACTTCAAGTGTCACCTGAAGACTCACCTGTTCCGTCAAGCCTACAACCTGCCATGAGACCCAGGCGAATGCCCCATACCTGACATTCCCCCATCCTACTGTATCCTAACCCACCCCTCATAGACTGTGAGCCCTCGTGGACAGGGTCCCTGCCCCTCCTGTACCTGTACGTCCTGATCGCCTAGATTTAGTGTACTTGTTCTTGTCTCCCTCATCCTCATGTAAAGCGCCATGGAACCCAATGGCGCTATATAAATAAATAATAATAATAATAATAATAATAATAATAATAATCCAAAAAATACAAAGATCTCTGTTTATGGAAATATGCGATTTGATTGTTCACACATTACATTTGTAATTTTACAAAACAATGCTTTTTTATGTATTAACATACATTAACTTTATGGCCTGCATATTTACAGGTTTTATTGTAAGTATGGTAAACTTTTCATGAATTTCATGAATCTAAAGCCAATATTTCTAAGATTAAGCTTTAATTTTCACTGTGGTCTCAAGTTCATTGTGCTAATGTCAAACTATGTCTATAGAGCATTGCTGCCAAACTCTGAGATTGCTTTATATTGTTTACATACAGAGACATCTGAAATGTACTGTGTGGTTAGTCAGCTAAGAATTAGATTAGTAGATTTAATTAATTTAAATTATGATACTCACATTCATTATTTAATCTTAGGTTCTTCTCCGATCCAATCCAAAGTTATGCCACATTTCTACCTCTATCTAGCCTTCTTCTTACACTCAAACATAAGGCCTCTGTGCCAAATTGTTAACCCTACTTCCAAACAAACATGCAGATACTGTATGTACATGCACAGGCAATATACATAGAAATAAATATTAAATAGCCACATGCAACACCAAGGCCGTCAACAGGGCATGATTTATATGACTGCTGTGAGGGGCCCAGCAGAGATTGATAGGAGATGGGGCCAGAAGGAGTTGAGAGGTTGTGGCCCTCAATCTCCTCTGGGTCCTACCCCCTCACCCCTTTTTATGGGCCCCCTCTCCTGCCAATCACCTCTGGGGCCCACCCCTTCACCCCTTCTACAGGCCCCCTTTGCTGTCATTCACCACTGCAGAAGGGGCCAGCCTGGCTAAGACTGACATCTTCAGTGACGTCAGGCTCAACCAGGTTTGTACTGCACATGCACCCAATAGGCTGATATGTGCACTACAAACCAGAAGTCACTGCAGAGCATGGGCGCCGGCAGTAAGTGAAGGATGGAGCTGCTGCTGATGGTGACTATGATTTGTGTCTATATCTGTCTGTCTCAATGAGAGGAAAAGGAAGGGGGGATTACCAGTGCATCACCAGCATAGACAGTATGCAGGTACCTGTAAGTAAGTGGCCTGCTCCACTAGTTAAGTTCATGCAATAGAGTTCATACAATCGAAGTAGAACATCTAGCACCAGATTTCTTCATCAAGGATTTTTTTTTATTTCTTTATAAGTTCCCTAAAATAATGGGGTCGCATTAATACTGTGGTAGGGCTATATGACTAGCCCAGGGTATGGGGACTCGGGTATCTGGGCCCTCTGCTGCGGTAGGGATGTCACTGGTGGCCTGCCCGTGGCCCTGGTGGTCAACTAAAAAGGGATTATTGGAATGGAAATAAAAGATTATAAGTTTATCGTGATGCCACCTGTGGTATCTGATGACTGCACCAGCGCTGTGTAGGGCCTCCAGGGATGAAGGATGAGCAGCTAGGTGTTGAAGCTCCCTACAGGCTGAGCTGGATCCTTGGGGTGTTTGGTTATGAAGATGAGGGATGGAGCAGGGACTTGGCCGGGCTTTTGGATAACCGGCCAGTCTCTGTGGATGGCAGGGGCGTGGGTAAGGAACTGACACGCACACCGCTGGTTGTTCTTTACCTTTGACTGGTGTAGTTTTAGGTAAATGTCCAGAGCACTGCCGGGTGTTCAGAATGCACCTCTGGGTCTCCACAGCGAGTGGGTATAAGGCCTCCTTGTCTCTTTCCCCATGTGTGTGAAGCCCCTGCCCCGTGTGAAACTTGGCTGGCCTCCTCTGCTCTCTCTGAGCTGTTGGCGGGACACCCTCAATGGACTACCGCTGTTCCTCTCTCCACGGAAACCTGGCTCCCTGTTGAGTGACTGCGCAGATGCCCGGGAGACTGAAGTCTCCACGGTGGACCAGTATTCTCTACTGGGCCAGGTGCTCTCCAGTAGACTCAGACTCCGGTGTCCGGTGTGCTGTTTGGGTAACCTAACACTGGCTCCTCGGTTCTCCTTGTCTTCCGACCCCACTCTTGGGCCTTGCAGGACTACTCGAAGACTGTTGAGGGTAACTGGCTTGGGCCTAACGCAGCACCAACCACCAGTACGTCTTCACAGCTCTTGTAGCGTCTGCACACTCTAACTAACTCCACCCCAGCACCAGTATTTACAGGGGTTCCTGCCTAAAAGCAGCAAGTTGAGCTCCCCCTAATGTGCCGGGATGGAAGGTGTTGTTTGTGTTTGTATACCCACTGTGGAAAACCCATCCGTGCTGTAGGTGAGTCTATGGTTACCTATGTCATCAGGGTGCCACATTTCCCCTAGATAAGGTCAGTACTCCTGGACTGAGGAGCAATTTTTGGTTAACATACACATACATATTATAACAGGTAACATATTTACAGAGTCTCAAACCAAAAATTTACAAAAACCAATAAAAAATGGAAAAACAGGTACAGTCCATACGGTGCTAGTCCATCCACCGCAGGCTGGAAAAAGAAGTCCTGTGACTATGGTCCTTTTTAAGTTGAAAAACAGGGGAAAAAGTTGTTTTGAAGAGTCTATACAGTAGTCTTTGTAAGCTCCAGGTGAAAAGGGATAAAGTTTTTCAAAGGTTGAACAAAGTTCAATAAAGTTTTTACAGATCTCTGTAGGCTTAGAGTTCAGAATACACAACATTTACTATGGGTGCTTCAGCGTAGGAGTCCTATGTACTATAGGGGCCTGTACCGGTCATAAGCGCTGTAGGCCTCCTGGCCCTGGGGTCACCTATTCTCCAAGATTTTACTCTCCCTAGACAGCTCCTTATGCCATCTCCACTCATCCCTCTTTTGATGTTGTGTACCTGGTGTGACCTGTTTTCTCCTACTCTTCACCCTTTTGTACACTACTATTTACATTTTTACAAGGGTTGCTATTCACATTTTACTTACTTTGATTCTATATTTTATTATTGTGCCCAATCTCCATACCTAGATGGGGGTTGCCCATGTGTGCTACGACTGGATCTACGCACTACGGGTGTGGCTATCTCAGGTGATGTGTCTGGAGAATGTAATGGGGGTAAATAAGGTAAACGTCTGCGTGGCCTTAGTCTCACTACAGGACTAGCAGGTGTACTGATTGCAGGATCCTCTGATTCTCTGACTTCTTTGGATTTCTTGCAGTTGATAGAAGTTAATGATGGGAACTATAATTGCTCCTTCATGTTGGGGCCAATCTTCTGGAAAGTCTCCAAGTATTGTTGAGATTACTTTTTCCTGTGGTTTTAGACATGGAGTTGGGGGTTCAAATAACTCTGTTTCCTCTTCTTCTGGAGAATCTAGAAGGTCTTGGGTTTTCCATTCTTCTGGACATTTCTTTAAATGATCCCAGGATACTGTCTGAGTTGTTTTCCCTCCATTTTTGCTGATGAGGCAAACTTTGGTGTTGTCAAAGTTGGATTCCAGAACATTGTAGGGTTCTCTTTCCCACTGATCATCTAGCTTGTGTCTTCTCCATTTTCTCTTTAATACAATACTTCCAGGTAGTATTGGTTCTGCTGGTGCACTTTTGTTGAAGTTTCTTTCTTGTCTTTTTCTGGACTTTTTTAAATCATCTTCAACACAGGCTTAAGCTTGTCTATACTGGTCTAGACGGTTGGTATTCCAATCAGTGTTGGAAGTATCTGCTTTGGGTTCAACAACTCCGAGTTCCAGATCTACAGGTAGTCTTCCTGTACGGGCTCTCATGCGATAGGTGGGTGTACAGTTCGTAGAGCTCACTGTAATGTGGTTGTACATATCTACCAGATCAGGCGTTTTTTCTGGCCATTGATTTCTTTAAGAGGCAGTATCTTGAGCATGTCAATCACGATGTTATTCATCTTTTCACATAACCCATTGAATTGGGGATGATATGGTGTAGTTCTTATTTTCTTACAACCATAAAGGTTACAAAACTTTTGGAAGATCTCGGCTTCAAACGTTGAACCTCTATCCGTTAAAACTTGTTTTGGATAGCCTAAGTGGTCTACAGAAGACATTCTGGAAGGTCTTTGCAGCTGTAAGATCTTTTATGGGTGCGACCATCAGAAATCAGGAGTAGTGGTCCACCATTTACAAAGCAAAATTGTAGCCTGTCCTGCTTGGAATCAATTTCACATGGTCCAAGGCTACAGTTTGGATTGGTTGCATTGTTACGATAGGTTGGAGTGGTGCTCTTTGACTCTGCTGGTCTTTTCTGTGTAGGCTACATGGTCCACGGTCTATACACCATCTTTCTATGGATCCTTGCATGCCAACCCAGTAGAATCTGTCCTTGAGCAACATTTCCAGCTTATTCCACTCAAAGTGTCCAGTTTGGTTGTGGTAGGCATTCAGTACCATTTGGATCTCTGTTCTGGGTCCTATGATCTGCCAGACCATCTCATGGGTTCTGGGATTGATTTACCTTCTGCAGAGCTTTTCCAGGTAAATGAACAGTTTACTTCTTTCGTTCCACAGGTGTTTAGCTTCTGGTGAAGGATTTGAAGGTAGCTTTGCAGACCCTGAGATATCAATCCTTTTACTAAACTGATAGCCGGGTCACTATCTTGAGATTTCTTCCAACCGAAGTGTGGTAACGGGTTCACTACTTTCTCAGGACGTTCTGTGTGGATTTGCTGACATTGGTACATCCTCAACTGATGGAAGACGGGTAGCTCTATCTCTTCCATCTCATCCTCGTCTGCTCTAATATCTGCTAAGTTAGGAATCATAGATAAGGCATCTGCATTGCCGTTGTTATGCCCAGCTCGGTACTTGATGGTAAACTGGTAATTGGATAATCTGGCCATCCATCTCTATTCCATGGTTCCCAATTTTGCAGTTTCCAGGTGGGTCAAGGGATTATTATCCGTGAAGGCAGTAAACTTGTTTGATGCCAGGTAATGTTTAAATCTTTCTGTGATGGCCCAGACCAAGGCCAGGAACTCCAACTTGAATGAGCTGTAGTTGTCAGGGTTCCTCTCTGTAGGGCGAAGCTTCCTGCTAGCATAGGCAATCACTCTTTCTTTGTCTTCTTGCTTCTGGAGAGTACAGCTCCTAACCCCACGTTACTGGCATCGGTGTATAAAAGGAATGGTAGGTTGTAGTCATGGTAAGCCAGGATCGCTTCACCTGTCAGGGCTTCTTTCATCTTCTGGAACGACTCTGTTCCTTGCCCCACTCCAAGGAGGATCTCTGGACTTGCCTTTCTTGGGTTTGCCTACTAGGAGGTTTTGCAGGGAGCAGCCTTCTTCGTGTACTCCTTTATGAATCTCCTGTAGTATCCCACCAATCCCAGGAACTGATGTACTTCCTTGAGGGTCTTTGGTTTTGGCTATTCCCTGATGACACTGTCTGGATCTGGGGCCACTCCTTTGGAACTGACTATGTGTCCCAGGTACTGAACCTTCAGCTTTAACAGGTGGCATTTGGATGGTTTTAGCTTCATCTCGTATTTGGACAAGGCTTCAAATACCTCTGCTAGATAGGTTAGGTGTTCTTCATAGAATTTTGAAAATATGATAACATCATCCAGGTAAAGCAGTACCGTTTCAAAGTTCTTATGCCCCAGGCAACACTCCATCAGCCTCTGGAACGTTCCAGGTGCATTACATAGTCCGAAAGGCATGCTGTTGCTGGAGTCTGGGCCCTAGAGAGAAAGGGGGAACCCAAGCGTGGAACGACCATACTCCAGGGAATTCCCCAGTCCACCACGGGAATGACGGACCCGAGGAAATGGCCAGAGTCCACCTCTGAAGTCATCAACTGGCTGCTGCGGTTTGTTCACCGGCTGCGGCACCCTGCCAACAGAGCGGTCTGCCTGCTTCCTCACCAAAGGGAGGGGAGTCCCAAGTCTACCTTTAAGGAGCTATTGGGTATAGATTCATCCTAGGCGGGGAAAAAAGGACACGGATTTGTCAACTTAGGTACACCACGGGTTTCACCATACCACCTAGCATCCACTTGCAGCACCCGTAGGACTACCTGTTTGTTGAACATCTTACTGAACTGTGGACTTGTATGCTGATGACTGTTTACAGTAAAATACCCGGGAGAGAGTGACTTTGCCTCCGTGTCTTTGTGAAGCAGAATTCAACCTGTTTGCTTACAGGAACGCTGCCCCGGAGGACCAGCTCCACCTGTAGGGAGCTTTGCCATCTCTGCCGCAATACCATTGCCCTCCGGAGGACTGTGGGGGCACTGGTGATCCCTCACCAGGTACTACAGGTGGTGTCATGTGACAACAACAAACTCTTATCCCCTGTACATAAACCCTGATTGAAGTGTCACCCAGGCCACGAGCTCAGGCGCTGCCACCCGTGACATCCCCATGAAAACACCCTCCGAGCCTGATACCCAGTACCCAAAAGGCCTGGGACTCGACAATATCATCCCCCGGCTTTCTGATAACAATGATACAAGTGCATTCTTATGTCAGCCTCATTACAGTCCTCGAAAGCAACTTTTAATTTTTCGAAGATTATAGCTACTGATCTCCGTTCAGCCTGGACCAGGATTCAGCCTCTCTTTCTGCTGCACCAGTTAACTGTCCAAATACAACTGCTGCGCACGCTGACCCGTCATTGCATACACCTCCAAGACGCTGCAGATTTTTCTTTTGATAGTGGGGCGGCTATCATTCTGGGGTAACCACTTAGCACGCAGGATATGCAATAGCGAGATTGGCATGATCGGAGCTACTGCATCCAGTGGGTCGGCGGTTCTACTGGTTGAAGCCATGGTTGCTTCGGGGTGATTCTCGGAGTCAGCAAATGGGCTGTCATCGTCGCTGAACGAGGCAGACATTTTCGGGGCGCCCCTAGGTTAATCACAACCTTTTACTGGTGTAGTTTCAGGTAAATGTCCAGAGCACTGACGGGTGTTCAGAATGCACCTCTGGGTCTCCACATCGAGTGGGTATAAGGCCTCCTTGTCTGTTTCCCCATGTGTGTGAAGCCCCTGTCCCGTGTGAAACTTGGCTGGCCTCCTCTGCTCTCTCTGATCACCTGTGCTGTCGGCGGGACACCCTCGATGGACTACCGCTGTTCCTCTCTCCGCGGCACGTGGCTCCCTGGTGAGTGACTGCGCAGATGCCCGGGAGACTGAAGTCTCCACGGTGGACCGGTATTCTCTACTGGGCCAGGTGCTCTCCAGTAGACTCGGACTCCGGTGTCCGGTGTGCTGTTTGGGTGAACCTAACACTGGCTCCTCGGTTCAAACTTTGTTCTTTGTGTTCTCCTCGCCTTCCAACCCCACTCTTGGGCCTTGCAGGACTACTCGAAGGCTGTTGAGGGTAACTGGCTCGGGCCTAATGCAGCACTAACCACCAATACGTCTTCACAGCTCTTGTAGCATCTGCACACTCTAACTAACTCCGCCCCCAGCACCAGTATTTACAGGGGTTCTTGCCTAAAGGCAGCAAGTTGAGCTCCCCCTAATGTGCCGGGATGGAAGGTGTTGTTTGTGTTTGTATACCCACTGTGGAAGCCCATCCGTGCTGTAAGTGAGTCTGTGGTTACCTGTGTCGGCAGGGTGCCACACTGTACACAGTTGGGAAAATAAGTACCGTATATACTCACGTATAAGCCGAATTTTTCAGCCCAAAAATTGGGCTGAAAAGTACCCCCCTCGGCTTATACGCGAGTCATACGGCAGGACCGGCAGCCCCGAGCAGCCCCAGCAGCCCCCGTAATCCAGGGCCCCCCCAGCCTGACTCCGGTAACCTGTAAAGGAAAATATACTTATCACTGTCCCGCTGCCGTCCGCGCCCGCATCTGCCGACATCCCGATCCTCCATCTTCATGCGTCTTCTTCCTGTTTCCTGTGTTCGTCGCAGCAATGACGTCATTGCCGGCGCCGAACACAGGAAACAGGAAGAAGACGCATGAAGATGTAGGATCGCGGATGTCAGCAGATGCGGGCGCGGACGGCAGCGGGACAGTGATACGTATATTTTCCTTTACAGGTGACCGGAGTCAGGCTGGGGGGGCCCTGGATTAAGGGGGCTGCTGTATACTACCGCTGGGGCTGCAATATACTACCACTGGGGCTGTATACACCACTGGGGCTGCAATATACTACCACTGGGGCTGTATACTACCCCTGGGGCTGCAATATACTACCACTGGGGCTGCAATATACTACCACTGGGGCTGTATACTACCGCTGGGGCTGCAATATACTACCACTGGGGCTGTATACACCACTGGGGCTGCAATATACTACCACTGGGGCTGTATTCACCACTGGGGCTGCAATATACTACCACTGGGGCTGTATACACCACTGGGGCTGCAATATACTACCACTGGGGCTGTATACACCACTGGGGCTGCAATATACTACCACTGGGGCTGTATACACCACTGGGGCTGTATATACTACTGGGGCTGCCTGTATACTACCACTGGGGCTGTATATACTACTGGGGCTGCCTGTATACTACCACTGGGGCTGTATATACTACTGGGGCTGCCTGTATACTACCACTGGGGCTGTATATACTACTGGGGCTGCCTGTATACTACCACTGGGGCTGTATATACTACTGGGGCTGCCTGTATACTACCACTGGGGCTGTATATACTACTGGGGCTGCCTGTATACTACCACTGGGGCTGTATATACTACTGGGGCTGCCTGTATATTACCACTGGGGCTGTATATACTACTGGGGCTGCCTGTATACTACTGGGGCTCCTGTATACTACCACTGGGGCTGCTGGGGCTCCTATATACTACCACTGGGGCTGCTGTATACTACCACTGGGGCTGCTGGGGCTCCTATATACTACCACTGGGGCTGCTGTATACTACCACTGGGGCTGCTGGGGATGCTATATACTACCACTGGGGCTGCTGTATACTACCACTGGGGAGGCCTGTATACCACTGGGGGGCCTGTATACCACACTGCTGGGGGCTGTATACCTGTGCTGAGGTCCACCCTCGGCTTATACACGAGTCAATAGGTTTTTCCAGATTTTTGGGGCAAAAGTAGGGGGGTCGGCTTATACACGGGTCGGCTTATACACGAGTATATACAGTATTTGATATATTGACATTTTTGCAAGTTTTCCCACCTACAAAGAATGGAGAGGGCTGTAATTTTTATCGTATGTACACTTCAACTGTCAGAAACAGAATCTAAAAAAAATGTAGAAAATCACATGGTATGATAATGATATAATTAAATTGCATTTTATTGCATAAAAAAGTATTTGATCACCTACCAACCACCAAGAATTCAGACTTTCACTGGCTTTCATCAAGATGAGGTATATTCCAAGTTAAAGAATTTATCCATATAATCATTATGGTACCTTTACACGCCGCTACAGAAGGTTGAAAACAACTGGGTTTCGGAGACAAATGTATCTTGCACCGTCAAATCAACCCGAGGTAGCGGCGTGTAAACTAGGTCGTTGCCACCCGTCACTTTCGGCACCTGTTTCAGAGCAGTGCTATAAAACAGGTTGATTTCAACCCGATGGTAGCGGCGTGTAAAGGAGGAACAGGAAGGTTTTTGCATCACCTAGTGTATCCCTGGGGCGTGCCACAGCGTCATGGATACCACGCCCAATCAGCGATCATTGGTCGAGGCTCCTGTGTTACGATTGGTTGTCCCTTCACAGGGCACCATATTTAAAGAGCTGTCCATTCATAGTCTTCATTTGAAATAGTGTCATGTATTAGCCAGCCTTCCTGCGCTGGCTGGCCAATCATGACGCTATGGCGTTGTCCAATCAACGCTTTAGCGTCACGTAAACCACAATTCTGTAGCGGCGTGTAAATAAGGACGCTGCTCTACAGAAGGTAACCTGCGGCACCCGTCGGTGCATCCAGGGATCGCAAAAACCTTTTGTAGCGCACTTTGTAGCGGCGTGTAAATGCGGTATCAGGTACCGTTAGCAACCGTTGGTACGTGCTCGTGCACGTGAAACACCCGGTTGTTTCTAACCTTCTGTAGCGGCGTGTAAAGGTACCCTTATTGTTAAAAATCCAAGTACAATGCATTTTGGCTTTTGAGTTTAAAATAAGCTTTCCTCAGGTACATATTAAGAACATATCTCATGCTGCATTGTGTGCAGACCTGGTCAAGAACTACGGGAAATGTCTCAGCTCTGTAATTTCAAACAAAGGTTTCTGTACCAAATATTAAGTTCTGTTTTGTATATGTAATAAAATGCAAATTATGTAAAAATCATACAATGTGATTTTCTGGAAATTTTTTTATGTTCTGTCTCTCAACGTTGAAGTGTACTGATGATAAAAATGACAGATCTCTCCATTCTTTGTAGGTGGGAAAACTTGCAAAATCAGCAGTGTATCAAATACTTATTATCCCCAGTGTACTCCTACAAACATTCTATCCACACATTACACAGGCATATATACTTTATAGTAGACAGACTCATTCACTTATATACAACTAGATGGTGGCCCGATTCTAAAGAATCGGGTAGTCTGAAATCTATATATAGTTTATTTACTAATAGTTAGGGGAGTGCGGTGAAATTAATTGTGTGTATACGGTGGCTCAGTGGTTAGCAGAGTATACGGTGGCTCAGTGGTTAGCAGTGAGTGCGGTGGCGCAGTGGTTAGCAGTGAGTGCGGTGGCGCAGTGGTTAGCAGTGAGTGCGGTGGCGCAGTGGTTAGCAGTGAGTGCGGTGGCGCAGTGGTTAGCAGTGAGTGCGGTGGCGCAGTGGTTAGCAGAGTATACGGTGGCTCAGTGGTTAGCAGAGTATACCGTGGCTCAGTGGTTAGCAGAGTATACTGTGGCTCAGTGGTCAGCAGAGTATACAGTGGCTCAGTGGGTAGCAGTGAGTGGGGTGGCTCAGTGGGTAGCAGTAAGTGGGGTGGCTCAGTGGGTAGCAGTGAGTGCGGTGGCTCAGTGGGTAGCAGTGAGTGCGGTGGCTCAGTGGGTAGCAGTGAGTGCGGTGGCTCAGTGGGTAGCAGTGAGTGCCGTGGCTCAGTGGGTAGCAGTGAGTACAGTGGCTCAGTGGGTAGCAGTGAGTGCGGTGGCTCAGTGGTCAGCAGTGAGTGCGGTGGCTCAGTGGGTAGCAGAGTATACGGTGGCTCAGTGGTTAGCAGAGTATACAGTGGCTCAGTGGGTAGCAGTGAGTGGGGTGGCTCAGTGGGTAGCAGTGAGTGCGGAGGCTCAGTGGGTAGCAGTGAGTGCGGTGGCTCAGTGGGTGGCAGTGAGTGCGGTGATTCAGTGGGTAGGAGAGTGTACGGTGGCTCAGTGGTTAGCAGTGAGTGCGGTGGCTCAGTGGGTAGCAGTCAGTGCGGTGGCTCAGTGGTGAGCAGTGAGTGCGGTGGCGCAGTGGTGAGCAGTGAGTGCGGTGGCTCAGTGGTGAGCAGTGAGTGGGGTGGCTCAGTGGGTAGCAGTGAGTGCGGTGGCGCAGTGGGTAGCAGTGAATGCGGTGGTGCAGTGGGTAGCAGTGAGTGCGGTGGCACAGTGGGTAGCAGTGAGTGCACTGGCGCAGTGGTTAGCAGTGAGTGCGGTGGCGCAGTGGGTAGCAGTGAGTGGGGTGGCTCAGTGGGTAGCAGTGAGTGGGGTGGCTCAGTGGGTACCAGTGAGTGGGGTAGCTCAGTGGGTAGCAGTGAGTGGGGTGGCTCAGTGGGTAGCAGTGAGTGGGCTGGCTCAGTGGGTAGCAGTGAGTGGGGTGGCTCAGTGGGTAGCAGTGAGTGCGGTGGTTCAGTGGGTAGGAGAGTATACGGTGGCTCAGTGGTTAGCAGTGAGTGCGGTGGCTCAGTGGGTAGCAGTGAGTGCGGTGGCTCAGTGGTGAGCAGTGAGTGCGGTTGGCTCAGTGGTGAGCAGTGAGTGGGGTGGCTCAGTGGGTAGCAGTGAGTGCGGTGGCTCAGTGGGTAGCAGTGAGTGCGGTGGCTCAGTGGCTAGCAGTGAGTGGGGTGGCTCAGTGGGTAGCAGTGAGTGCGGTGGCTCAGTGGGTAGCAGTGAGTGCGGTGGCTCAGTGGGTAGCAGTGAGTGCGGTGGCTCAGTGGGCAGCAGAGTATACTGTGGCTCAGTGGTCAGCAGTGAGTGGGGTGGCTCAGTGGGTACCAGTGAGTGGGGTGGCTCAGTGGATAGCAGTGAGTGCGGTGGCTCAGTGGGTAGCAGTGAGTGCGGTGGCTCAGTGGGTAGCAGTGAGTGCGGTGGCTCAGTGGGTAGCAGTGAGTGGGGTGGCTCAGTGGGTAGCAGTGAGTGCGGTGGCTCAGTGGGTAGCAGTGAGTGCGGTGGCTCAGTGGGTAGCAGTGAGTGCGGTGGCTCAGTAGTCAGCAGTGAGTGCGGTGGCTCAGTGGTTAGCAGTGAGTGGGGTGGCTCAGTGGGTAGCAGTGAGTGGGGTGGCTCAGTGGGTAGCAGTGAGTGGGGTGGCTCAGTGGGCAGCAGTGAGTGCGGTGGCTCAGTGGAAAGCAGTGAATGCGGTGGCGCAGTGTGGGTAGCAGTGAGTGCGGTGGCTCAGTGGTCAGCAGTGAGTGCGGTGGCTCAGTGGTCAGCAGTGAGTGCGGTGGCTCAGTGGGTAGTAGTGAGTGCGGTGGCTCAGTGGGTAGCAGTGAGTGCGGTGGCTCAGTGGGTAGCAGTGAGTGCGGTGGCTCAGTGGGTAGCAGTGAGTGCGGTGGCTCAGTGGGTAGCAGTGAGTGCGGTGGCTCAGTGGGTAGCAGTGAGTGCGGTGGCTCAGTGGTCAGCAGTGAGTGTGGTGGCTCAGTGGTCAGCAGTGAGTGCGGTGGCTCAGTGGGTAGCAGTGAGTGCGTGTGGCTCCGTGGGTAGCAGTGAGTGCGGTGGGTCAGTGGGTAGCAGTGAGTGCGGTGGCTCAGTGGGTAGCAGTGAGTGCGGTGGCTCTGTGGGTAGCAGTGAGTGCGGTGGCACAGTGGTTAGCAGTGAGTGCGGTGGCTCAGTGGGTAGCAGTGAGTGCGGTGGCTCAGTGGGTTGCAGTGAGTGCGGTGGCTCAGTGGGTAGCAGTGAGTGCGGTGGCTCAGTGGGTAGCAGTGAGTGCGGTGGCTCTGTGGGTAGCAGTGAGTGCGGTGGCACAGTGGTTAGCAGTGAGTGCGGTGGCTCAGTGGGTAGCAGTGAGTGCGGTGGCTCAGTGGGTAGCAGTGAGTGCGGTGGCTCAGTGGGTAGCAGTGAGTGCGGTGGCTCAGTGGGTAGCAGTGAGTGTGGTGGCTCAGTGATTAGCAGTGAGTGGGGTGGCTCAGTGGGTAGCAGTGAGTGCGATGGCTCAGTGGGTAGCAGTGAGTGGGGTGGCTCAGTGGGTAGCAGTGAGTGGGGTGGCTCAGTGGGTAGCAGTGAGTGCGGTGGCTCAGTGGGTAGGAGAGTATACGGTGGCTCAGTGGTTAGCAGTGAGTGCGGTGGCTCAGTGGTCAGCAGTGAGTGCGGTGGCTCAGTGGTCAGCAGTGAGTGCGGTGGCTTAGTGGTCAGCAGTGAGTGCGGTGGCTCAGTGGTCAGCAGTGAGTGCGGTGGCTCAGTGGTCAGCAGTGAGTGCGGTGGCTCAGTGGTCTGCAGTGAGTGCGGTGGCTCAGTGGGTAGCAGTGAGTGCGGTGCTCAGTGGGTAGCAGTGAGTGCGGTGGCTCAGTGGGTAGCAGTGAGTGCGGTGGCTCAGTGGTCAGCAGTGAGTGCGGGCAGAGGACGGAGGGAGCAGAGGACGGAGGGGGCAGAGGACGGAGGGGGCAGAGGGCAGAGGGGGGCAGAGGGCAGAGGGGGGCAGAGGACAGAGGGGGCAGAGACAGAGGGGGCAGAGGACAGAGGGGCAGAGGACAGAGGGGGGCAGAGGACAGAGGGGGCAGAGGGGGCAGGGGGCAGAGGACAAAGGGGGGCAGAGGACAGAGGGGGCAGAGGACAGAGGGGGCAGAGGACAGAGTGGGGCAGAGGACAGAGGGGGCAGAGGACAGAGGTGGCAGGGGGCAGGGGGGGAAGGGGGGGCAGGGGGCAGAGGGGGCAGGGGGCAGAGGACAGAGGGGGCAGAGGACAGAGGGGGCAGAGGACAGAGGGGGCAGAGGGCAGAGGGGGCAGGGGGCAGAGGGGGCAGGGGGCAAAGGGGGCAGAGGACAGAGGGGGCAGAGGACAGAGGGGGGCAGAGGACAGAGGGGGCAGAGGACAGAGGGGGGCAGAGGACAGAAGGGGCAGGGGGCAGTGGGGGCCGAGGGGGCAGAGAGGGCAGAGGGGGCAGAGGCTGGAGGTGGCAGAGGACTGAGGGGGAACAGGCTGGAGGGCAGAGGAGCGTGTGGGGCTGCAGACTCACTGCGGGCCGCGCGTCTGGTGTAGGAGGAGAGGAGGGGCGGGCAGAGCTGCAGGACAGGAAGTCCCGCCCTCCCTCCTCTCCAGGCTAGCGGTGGCCGTCTGGGAGCACAGGTACCCCCAGGGGTTGTGTGGCCCCCCCTACCCCCCCAGTATGCAGGCTAGTGGCTGGAGGGCAGAGGGTGGAGGGGAGAGGCTGGAGGGCACACGGAACTTCCGAGGTCGGAACGTTCCTGTGCCGGTGCCTGTAGCCGGGCTGCGCCCGGCTACTCTGCACTGACTAACGTCACCGGCCCAGGCCGAAGGCCATCACGGAAGTACCCTTCGGGTTTTCCGGAAGTGGCCTTCGGCTTTTATATTATAGATACTGTGAAATAATTTTAGGATTGTATAGAAAAAAGTTGCAAAGTAAAAATGATTTTAAAAAATTAAATTTTTTTTAGTTTATTTGTATCACTTAACGAAATGCAAAGTGAGTGAACAAAAGCTAAATCTAAATATAGGCAGATACTTGTCCATCATACAATACCATCAGTGAGGCACTGATTGGATCAAACTTTTTTCTGCTGCAGGATAACTTCTCAAAATTAGGGATGAACGAAGCGAACTTGAAAAGTTCACCGTTCGTAGTGAACGTCAGGTGACCAGTGCAGAAACCCCAACACAGACATTTTAATGTATGTCCACTTCCTATTGGTTGTAGGTTGGCAAGTATTGGCACGGCTGTGATTGGCTGGTGTACCCCGTGACCCGACCTCTATACAGGCTAGATCATGGCGTTAAGCACCATTTTGCTTAGCATAGTGCTAGGTATAGCACGCTACAGTGAGGGACAGTCAGTGATAGGAGCATGTTAGCAAGACTAATAGAGTAATTATTCAAAAGCTGATACAGCGCTGCATCATGGAGCATTGCATAGTTCTGCAAAAAGAACATACAGTGTAATCTTGTTCTCAGTCTGCTCATTCCCTGTGCATAGACATCTATATCTATGCACAGGGGATGTAGCAGAGAGGACATCGCGTTTTGGACTGCGTCGGACGGAAGAGGATTTTTTTAATTAAAGATGGAGTCCCTAATGGCTTTTTTTTAAATTTCTAATAAACCCCTTTATTACCCAGCGTGCCACCGCTACCAGGGCCGCTGGAAGAGCGGGGTTCAGCGCCAGAGGATGGCGCTTCAATGAACGCGCCATCTTCTGGGGCAGCTGCGGGCTGCAATTTGCAGCGGGGGGTGCCCAGAAAGCTTGGGCATCCCTGCGCTGCGGATTCCAGCCCCCAGCTGCTTAGCTGTACCTGGCTAGACATAGAAATTGCGCGGAGCCCCACGCATTTTTTTTTAATTATTTCATGAAATTCTGAGATTCTGACTCTGACTCTGAGACTCTGACTCTGAGACTCTGACTCTGAAATTCATGAAATAATAAAAAAAAAATGCGTGGGGCTCCGCGCAATTTCTATGTCTAGCCAGGTACAGCTAAGCAGCTGGGGGCTGGAATCCGCAGCGCAGGGATGCCCAAGCTTTCTGGACACCCCACGCTGCAAATTGCAGCCTGCAGCCGCCCCAGAAGATGGCGCATTCATTGAAGCGCCATCCTCTGGCGCTGAACCCCGCTCTTCCAGCGGCCCTGGTGGCGGTAGCACGCTGGGTAATAAAGGGGTTAATACCAGCTTTGTTATACAAGCTGGTATTAAGCCCGATATTCTTAATGTCAGGCCACGTTTGACCCAGCCACTAAGAATCTCCAATAAAGGGTTAAAAAAACACAACACAGAGAAAAATTTTTATTTGAAATTAAAAAAAAAGCCATTAGGGACTCCATCTTTAATTAAAAAAATCCTCTTCCGTCCGACGTAGTCCAAAACGCGATGTCCTCTCTGCTACATCCCCTGTGCATAGATAGATGTCTATGCACAGGGAATGAGCAGACTGAGAACAATCTCAGCTCTGCTACATCCTCTCTGTGAGCAGGCGGGCTCTAGGACCCTGGAGCTGCACAGAGAAGACAGCTGGACTCGGCTCGCAAAGCTTTGCGAGTTTCCCTGCTATCACTGGCACAGTAGCCGAGTCTAATGCAAACAATGGCAATCCTAGTTTTGTCAGCGTTTCTGACAAAACTAGGATTGATATTGATTTGCATTGGACTCGTGCGAGTAATCACTGGGAAACTCGCAGAGTACCGAGTCCTGCGAGTCCCTTACTACTCGCCGAGTAACGAGTCCTAGCGAGTAGATTCGCCCATCCCTAATGGTGAGGTCAGAACATCTTGAGGCGGTTTTAGGTTATATGGCTAACAGTGCATAATGTTCCCTTGCATTGTCTTCCACCTGATCCACAGCTGAAAGCTCAGAATTGTCTCTAGAATTCCATGGTCATCTTACTTCCACCTCAAGCCCTTCAAAATCAGCCATGCAGTTTGAGCCACAAGTCATGCAGCAGTCACTTATGCTTTTTGATGTCTCTGCAGGCTGGGGTTCCATATCTCATCCACGTGTCCCTTCCACAGAGGGGAAAGAGGCTAAGTGCACTGACGTTCAACCAATTCATGTGTTGGAGGATGACTCTATGGGAGGGCAAGTGCATATGATCAGCAGATCACTACTCCGTAGCTCAAATGAATGAAATCCATGTGACAACTGCTGCGGAATTCGTCAGTGTGCAGACCGGGAAAGAGGGTAGGGTTGAGGAGTGGGTGGAAGATGATGCAAGGAATGACAAGGGCAAAGCTGCACATAGCACTGAGTGTAATGGTCGTCTGACCTGAATCTGCTGGGTAAGGAATGACAAGGTGCTTGATCTTTCCTGGAGTTTGCTCATAATAGTGATGGGTGCAGTTCTGATGAAGAGGAGGTAATGATGAATTTCTGCACACTAAAGTATTTAGGAAGGAAACAGCAGCCAATAGTATATTACATGCGACCTCTTCACATCCCACCCATCAAAAGAGAACATAAATAAGGCTGGGGTCACAGTAGCATTTTTCACATGCATTTTTGGAGACCTGCGTTTCCAAAAACGCATGCGTTTTTTTAACATGGGCTCCTATGGGAAACGCATGCGTTTTTGAATGGCACTAAAAGGTACTAATTGTACATGTGTTTTTGCATGCGTTTCCCATAGGAACCCATGCTACAAAAACGCATGCGTTTTCTACAAAAACGCATGCGTTTTTCAAAACGCTCAAAAAAATACTACAAGCACTATTTTTAGGTGCAGATTCAAAAACGCAGCCAAAAACGCAGGGAGCCATCACACACCTTACAAAACTCATGCTGACATGACAAAACGCATGAGTTTTGTTAAATCACTTAAAAAAACGCATGGCAACTGTGACCACAGCCTAAGAGTCAATTTTTAAGGTTGAAAAGTAACAGTTCAGTGACTAATCATTTTTTTTTAACAATCCAGTGAATTGACAAAACATTTTCTAGACTAGTAAAACAGTGAGTAAAGGCTTAGCATGTAAGATGAAGAGGAATGAATTACTAAGCTAAAAAAATCAAAACCCCATCAAAACAGCAAGTGAGATTAATTTCTACATATAACACAAGGGAGGAAATGAAGCAACGAAGGATTGAAAAGTTTTAGCCTTAACTACCAGCCGATCCAGTGTTGAAAAGGTGAATTTCAACAAGATTATTTGTTTTTTTCTATAACTATTCTAGTAGGCTATTCTAGTAGGTGCCCATATTCCTTACATAATCACTTTGCTTAATCATGAAATTATATATTATGTGAAAATAATGAATTCTTATTCAAATATATTTGATATTCTAGTCCTTTCCCTTTTTGCACACGTTTAAACAACTAATTTAATACAATCCCTGACAAAAGTTGTCGCTTATCCATGTTATGTAGATAAAAGCTTATAACCTGATGTTAAATTCATCCACTGGTTTTATAAATTTCTCTTTTGAAAGCTGAAACCCTCCCAAATGTGGTTTAGGTTAAGAAAATAAATTTGCACAATGCTGAAGTATTGATCATTTAATGAACACAGAATGGTCAGACTTTGGCAAGACAAAAGTTTTGTCACCTGGTCATATAATGCACCCAATCCTAGTTTACATCCTCACCTGTGATCGGTTAATTAGTGGGTGTGTACAAAAAGAAACTCAGACCTTCACTTGAACTGCAACTTGAGCTCTGACAACATGCCAAAAATCCACCCTGCCACCAAAGCCTTGATTATCAAGAGGCTGAAGACCAGATCCACTGCAGAGGTGGCTGGCACCTTTAATGCGTCTCAGTGTCAAGTACAAAGAATTAAAAAAAGATTTGAAGAGACTGGAGATGTTTTGACAAGGCCAGGTCCGGCAGACCCCACAAGACAACTGCTCAGGAGGAACGTTTGTTGGTTAGAAAATCCAAAGCAAGCCTCTCTTCCATTTCAGCAGAGCTCCAACAGGCCTGGTCAACTGAACAGTTTGTAGGATTCTGTCTCGAAATGGCATCCATGGTCGAATCAGTGCCCAGAAGCCAGCACTAAACAAAAGGCAAATAAAAAACCGTGTGGCATTTGCAAAGTCCCACAGCCTGCTAAACAGATGGACGCTGGAAAATTGGCAGAAGGTGGATTTCTCTGATGAATCTTCACTAGAATTACACCACAGCCACCGCAAATACTGCAGGAGACCTACTGGAGCCCTTATGGATCCAAAATCCACCCAGAAAACAGTAAATTTTTGGTGTTGGAAAGAACATGGTCTGGGGTTACATTAAGTATGTGGGTGTGCGAAACATTTGCAAGGTGAAAGGCAATATAAATAGCCTAAAATATCAAAACATTAGCTACCTCTTACATTCCAAATCATAAAAGGGGTCAAATTCTGCAGCAGGATGGTGCTCCATCTCATACATTCATCTCTACAACAAAGTTCCTACAGGCAAAAAGATCAAGGTGGTCAAGGACTGGCCAGCCCAGTCACCAGAAAAGAACATCATTGAGCATGTTTGGGGTAAAATGAAAGAGGAAACTTGGAAGATAAAACCAGAGAATCTAGATGAACTCTGGGAGGCATGTAAGACTGCATTCTTTGCTATTCCTGATGACTTCATTAATAAATTGTATGAATCATTGTTGAACCGCATGGATGCAGTCCTTCAAGCTCATGGAAGTCACACAAAATATTAAATATGACTCTAATAGCAACACAACTTCATAACATTATGCAACATATATTTGTATTTTAAGTCATTATTTGTTTGAAAATCACATTACTTTCTGTGGGCGACAAAACGTTTGTCTTGCCAAAATCTGACCATTCTGTGTTCATTAAATGATCAATAATTCAGCATTGATGCCAATTTATTTTGTTAACCTGAACCACATTTGGGAGGGTTTCAGCTTTCAAAAGACTAATTTATAAAACCAATGGATGAATTTAATGTCAGGTTATAAGCTTTTATTTACATAACATGGATAAGCGACATAACTTCTGTCAGGGACTGTATTTCACATTACGCACTGATTTTATCTTTGTTGAATATTTAAATGCAAAACATACCATATTTTGCGGATCATAATAGGATTAGAAGAAGCACCACAAATTTAGAGAAGGAAAGGAGAAAACATTTTTTAATGTTAAATGGGGTCCATCTTATAGTGCCAGTGTCCATCTTACAATTGTTATGTAAACTTAACAGGTGAGGTGCTGCGATGGATTGGGGTCACAGTAGACAGGGTCGGTGATGCTGCAGGCACAGAAAGAAGGGGTGTCATGGCCTTCTCCTTTAATAGATATATGGTTACTTTATATAGGAGTGCTGGGGCACAGAAAGGGATGAGTTTAAGAGATTACAGTCCTCTTTATTACCACACCACAACGCATTTCCACAACAAAATGTCGTCTTCCTCATGTGGATTTACATTAACATATCCCTGGACACATTAAGTAGTCTGACCACCAATCAGGTTGCATCAATCAATGAGGCCATTATGTTAACTCTATCCTGCCCGAGGGCTGATCAAAGTCAATATATCCACACTTCTATACAGTTGTGTCAAAAATTACATAAAACAATACATAAAAGTTTTTACAATCATATCAATTCAATCACATATCAAATCCAATAAAAACACTTTCCATACATGTACAAAAATAGTTAAAAGTAGTTAAAAATATACAGAAAATATATTTAATTTCACCCAAAAGCTTTTTCTATCAAAACTTAATCTACTTAGGGCCTTTTCTCCTAAAACAAGGAACCGGTTGATAAGGGTTTATTTGTGAACATTCTCAATCATGAGGTTTAAGCCCTCTGAGTTCAAAGTGGCAAGTTTAAAGATCCAAAAGCTTTCCTTTTTCACTAAATCCCTGAGCCGGTCCATTACGTCTTCAGGGATCCAGTCTATGATAGTAAGTTTCAAGCCACTTGGATCTTTGGAATGAACCATATTAAAATGTCTGGATAGACTATGCAAAGGGTATCCACTCCGTATGTTTGATCTATGTTTATTTAAACTTGCATGCATTTTTTGTATAGTCCTACCTACGTACTGAAGTCTGCACGGATATTGCAGCAATTAAACCACATAACTGGACTGGCAATTACCTTTACAGTTAATGTTAAAAATATCTTTAGTTACCAATGATTGAAATGAAGTTGTTCCGTTTGTAATTGACCCACAACAAAGGCAACCTGGGGATTTGCAGGTGAAACAACCGGTCTGGGTTTGTACCTCCTCCATCATTTTGTTATCTGTTTTCAAAATTGTATTACTTGGGTATATCCAACTACGTATGCTGCGACTTCTCCTATAAACTATGTGAGGTCTTTTCAGTGACACATTCGCCAGTATGGGGTCCCCCTCTAGAATAAACCAGTATTTTGCTAGCAAATCCTGTATTTTACTGCATGACTTATTAAAGGTAGTAACTAGACTCCAGTCTCTACAGTTTTTAACTTGGGCCTCCTTTCCGGAGTTGCAGATTTTTTCAATGCACAATTCTTGAGTTAATGAAGCCGTGCGATCATAAGCATCTTTCAACAATTTCCTGGGATACCCTTTTTGGATAAATCTATCTTTTAAAACTCGGGTTTCCCTTTCATAATCCTCCTGGTCAGAGAAATTTTTTCGATTCCGCCAATACTGGCCATAGGGAATGTTTTTGAGCCATCTGGGTACGTGTCCACTGTCAAACCTCAGGTAACTGTTCACATCAACCTGTTTAAAATATGTTGAAGTGGACAGACTACCCAGACCATCCAGACTGACATTTAAATCCAGAAATTGTATTTCCGTCCTGGACATTGAAACTGTAAATTGGAGACCCCACGAGTTCCTGTTTAACTTGTGCAAAAGGCCATTAAGGAGGGGGTACTGTGGTAGAAAAAATTGATACCATTCCACCCATGAATCCAGATAATATTAATGATGTAATAATGGTTAAAGAGAAGATTACTCCCCCAAAACCGAACCTAAATTTAAAAAAGAGCTTAGGAAAAAAGAACAAATAGAAAATTATGAAAAACATAAAAAATCACTTCAAGTTAGAACCAGTGAGACCTTGGAATCCCATAGGATAGATGAAGGAAAAAAGAAAAAAGAAAAAATATGGGATCGTATAGAGTTTGTCATGAATGAATCCAATGACATACCCATCTTTACCCCAACCCAGGAAAATTCAGAGATGAATTCTTTTTAACTATTTTTAACTATTTTTGTACATGTATGGAAAGTGTTTTTATTGGATTTTATATGTGATTAAATTGATATGAATTGTAAAAACTTTTATGTATTGTTTTATGTAATTTTTGTAGTGACAACTGTCCAGAAGTATGGATATATTGACTTTGATCAGCCCTCGGGCAGGATAGAGTTAGCATAATGACCTCATTGATTGATGCAACCTGATTGGTAGGTCAGACAACTTAATGTGTCCAGGGATATGTTAATGTAAATCCACCTGAGGAAGATGACATTTTGTTGTGGAAACGTGTTGTGGTGTGGTAATAAAGAGGACTATAATCTCTTAATCTCACCCTTTTCTGTGCCCCAGCGCTCCTATATAAAGTAACCATGAATCTATTGAATCTATCCCCACGTTTGGTGTGGGTTACTGGAGCTGCGGGGCTCATTGGTAACAGCATCACAGATGTTTTAGGATCTGCGGTGACGTCACGGACTGTGATTTGCTGAAGAGCGATCACGTGACCGCCGGCACCACGTGACCAGAAGAATGCCGAAGTCCCGATGTTTCTGCAGCTCAGGAGGCTAGCTAAACAAGTGTTCACTGAGGTTATGCAGAGGTGACACAACCTGGGAAGGTGAGAGCCCACTCTGCCAACCGTTTGTCCCCCCAAACAAGTGTGCATCAGGTGCTCCCTATGGGAGCGCTCGTCCTTTTTTTCTTTTGTCTTGCATGGCCTCCTCCTTGGTACATGGCCCCCACCCTGGTACATGGACCCCACTCTGGTATATGGCCCCCATCCTGGTACAGGGCCCACACACTGGTATATATGGCCTTCACCCTGGTACACCTTGGTATATATGGCCCCCATACTTCTACATGACCAATGGTGTTATTGGTGCAGCGGGGTCACAGAAGTCAGGGACGTTGCAGTACCAGTGAGGCAATGCTGCAGTGGGAATAGGAGGAAGGGGTGTCACGGTGGAGTGGTTCAGGCGGCATTTATCTCCTAGCGGTGACACGGTGGAATAAGGAAAATTGCTATGGAGATCTCATCTGCGCATATGTCACCTTTGCAGCCATTTCCTGAAGTCCATCACACCAGAGGCATTTTATAATCTGAAAAACACAGTCTATCCTTTCTGTATGTACTAAGTTGTGCAGTATATATTTGAACTCAGTAATATTTTCAAGAAAAAATTTTTTACAAAATATTTTTTACATTTTTTTATATTTATCAACTTTTTCAGTAATTCAATTATTATCTTTGACCTTTGATTGATATAATTAATGTGACTTATTGTATCAATTTTTACATATGTCAACTGTTGTTTTTTTATCACAACCTCATCCCCTCCTATTTTTTTAATCTATTGTATTTATTTCTTGTGAATGGATTGAAATTAAGATTGTTATGCTTTTTAAGAGTGTAATTTTCATTAGAGATGAGCAAACTTTCCCCAAACATGTTCACCAATCTCAAATTCAGCACGAACATTGCAGATTTTGGTAGGGATTGGAAAACCGAGCAATTTCCCAAATAATTGGTAAACACAACTTTGTACAGAAAAAAACTTAAAAATTGAAAATGGTCCTAAAACTTTCCCTGTTTGTTTGGGGCCAAAACGCTTGCCAGTAGACCTGTTGGCCAGGATCAACACCTAATCTTAGGAGTGTTACCACCATCAGGTCTACCGGCTTGTATCAAACTGTAGAATTTATTTGAGCTATGAATTTTTTTAAGCTTTCTGGAGTTTGCAGGTATTTTGACATTTGCAGGGTGTGAATTTTGGAAACCGTGCCAGATGTGGCAGCAGCTGTGAAGTTCAGGAACCTTACAATGTCCTTAAAGATCAGTTTAAGAGAGCTTAACATTTTTTAGGGAATTTTTTGTGATTTTTTAATATTATTATTATTATTATTATTATTATTATTTAATATTTTTTAATATTTTGGGAGGGGGAGCAAACCTTTATTATTGCAAAGGGTTAGAAACGTGCAAGGCCATCTCTTCTACATTCATGTGATAGTAATTCATTTAAAAATAGCATGCTAACATTATACACTTCACATACTGTTCATGGTCTTATAGGTCAAATTTAGCTGGTAGAAAAGAAAACCAGGCACTAGTCATCTTACACAGGTATTTAAAGCAAAAAGTCTATGTGGCTAGCCTCTGGGTCATCAGGTGTTGCTCAGCTCTAGTATAATATATGAATATATCCTAAGAAGAAAATGAGCGGCACTTACCAGGATCCTCTGTGCAGCATACAGATTTATTCCATTCTGATAAACAGACTTACAAAGGAAGGTGCAGGAATGGGAGGACAGTGGGGTGGGACAACGGTTACTGTTTTGCCCAGCTAGGGCTTCAACGGGTCCAATCAATGATAGGACCGTTGAAGCCCCAGCTGGGCGAAACAGTGACTGTTATCCTACCCCGCTGTCCTCCCTTTCCTGCACCTTTGTAACCCTGTTTATCAGAATGGAATAAATCCATACACTGCACAGAAGATCCTGGTGAGTTCCGCTCATTTTCTTCTTTGGTCTTACTGGTGTGTTCACACTCATGAACATCATACTATGGATATTCCTTCTTGAAAATGTGCAATCACTTTATTTAATTTCATTCCATACATTTGTAATACACATTTTTGTCATGTGCACAAGTGTGTTATATATGTATACTATGTACAGGGTTGGCTATTTATATGGATACACCTAAATAAAATGGGAATGATTGGTGATTAAGGATGGGCGAGTCTACACGCTAGGACTCGTTACTCGGCGAGTAGTAAGGGACTCGCAGGACTCGGTACTCTGCGAATTTCCCAGCGATTACTCACACAGTAACGAGTCCAATGCAAATCAATGGCAATCCTAGTTTTGTCAGAAACTCTGACAAAATTAGGATTGCCATTGACTTGCATTGGACTCGTTACTGTGCAAGTAATCGCAGGGAAGTTCGCACAGTAACGAGTCCGGCTGTCTGCTCTGTGCCGGGCTCGGGTCCTGCGGGCTGCCGCAGCTCCAGGGTCCTAGAGCCCGCCTGCTCTCCCTGTGTACAGACATGAATGTCTGTGCACAGAGATGATGTAGCAGAGCTGAGATTGTTCTCAGTCTGCTCACTCCCTGTGTATAGACATCTATATCTATGCACAGGGAGGGATGTAGCAGAGAGGACATCGCGTTTTGGACTACGTCGGACGGAAGAGGATTTTTTTAATTAAAGATGGAGTCCCTAATGGCTTTTTTTTTTATTTCTAATAAAAAATTTTCTCTGTGTTGTGTTTTTTTTAAAACAATTTAATAGAAATTCATGGCGGTCATGTCTAATATTGGCGTGACCGCCATAAATTTTGGGCTTAGGGCCAGCTGATAATACAAAGCTGGCCCTAACCTCTTTATTACCCAGCGTGCCACAGCCACCAGGGCCACTAGAAGAGCGGGGTTCAGCGCCAGAGGATGGCGTTTCAATGAGCGCGTCATCTTCTGGGGCGGCTGCGGGCTGCAATTTGCAGCGGGGGGAGCCCAGAAAGCTTGGGCCTCCCTGCGCTGCGGATTCCAGCCCCCAGCTGCTTAGCTGTACCTCGCTAGACATAGAAATTGCACGTAGCCCCACGCATTTTTTTTTATTATTTCATGAAATTCATGAAATAATAAAAAAAAAGGGCTCCCCTATATTCTTGTGTCCGGCCAGGTACAAATAGGCACCTGGGGGTTGGGGGCAGCCCGTCGCTGCTTGCTGGATCCGGCTGGTTCCAGAAATACGGCGAAGCCCACGTCATTTTTTTTCTGAAAAATCAATAAAACAATCCTAAAAAAGGGACTGCATCTTTATTAACCCCTCGCCCATGGTCCAGGGGTTAATAAAGATGCAGTCCCTTTTATTTATATTGTTTTATGGATTTGTCAGAAAAAAATTGACGTGGGCTTCGCCGTATTTCAGGAACCAGCCGGATCCAGCAGGCAGTGACGGGCTGCCCCCAACCCCCAGGTGCCTATTTGTACCTGGCCAGACACAAGAATATATGGGAGCCCTTTTTTTTTTATTATTTCATGAATTTCATGAAATAATAAAAAAAAATGCATGGGGATCCGCGCAATTTCTATGTCTAGTCAGGTACAGCTAAGCAGCTGGGGGCTGGAATCTGCAGCGCAGGGAGGCCCAAGCTTTCTGGGCACCCCCCGCTGCAAATTGCAGCCCGCAGCCGCCCCAGAAGATGGCGCGTTCATTGAAGCGCCATCCTCTGGCGCTGTACCCCGCTCTTCCAGCGGCCCTGGTGGCGGTGGCACGCTGGGTAATAAAGGGGTTAATACCAGCTTTGTTATACAAGCTGGTATTAAGCCCGATATTCTTAATGTCAGGCCACTAAAAATCTCCAATAAATGGTTAAAAAAAACACCACACAGAGAAAAATTATTTATTAAAAATAAAGACACAGACACCATTAGGGACTCCAACTTTATTACCACCACATATCCCTCCAAAGACCCAGGTCTTCTCTCTTCTTTCTTCTTCTGTCTTCTGTCTTCCTTCTTCTTCTTCTTGAACTCATTCAGCTCTGCTACATCACACATCACACCACAGGGGGCGGAAATGCACTCCCCTGCTGTGTGATGAGTCAGTGAGGCTGTGAGCATTAAGCGGTGGCGTCACCGCCGCCCCGTTGCTATAGTAACCAAACTATCGGTTACTATAGCAACGCTTCAGCAGTGCCGACAGCAAAGCGCCACTACTCATTCATAAACTGTTGGCTTTAACTCCCTGCTTACCGATCACTGCAGCGCCGGTAAGCAGAGAGTTAACTGTGCTGTGACCGCGGCTGCAGTATGAGCGGCGCATATACTGTGTGATGTGTGATGTAGCAGAGCTGAATGAGTTCAACAAGAAGAAGAAGGAAGACAGAAGAGAAAAGAAAGATGAGAGAAGACCTGGATCTTTGGAGGGATATGTGGTGGTAATAAAGTTGGAGTCCCTAATGCTGTCTGTGTCTTTATTTTTAATAAATAATTTTTCTCTGTGTGGTGTTTTTTTTAACCATTTATTGGAGATTCTTAGTGGCCGGGTCAAACCAGGCCTGACATTAAGAATCTTGGGCTTAATACCAGCTTGCATAACAAAGCTGGTATTAACCCCTTTATTACCCAGCGTGCCACCGCCACCAGGGCCGCTGGAAGAGCCCGGTAAGGCGCCTGGAAATGGCGCTTATTATTAATGCGCCATTTTCAGGAGCGGCTGCAGGCTGCTATTCTTTAGCGTGGGGGGGCCCTATAACAATGGGCCCTCACTCCGCTGAGAATACCAGCCCTCAGCTGCCTAGTTTTACCTTGGCTGGCATGGAAAATAGGGCGGAGCCCACGCATTTTTTTTTGTCAGCCAAGGAGAAATTAAGCAGCTGAGGGTGGCAGCTCGCAGCTGTCTGCTTTCATCGGGCTAGACATAAAAATGCTGCAAAGCCCCACGCTTTTTTTTTTTTTAAATAATTATTTATTTTACATCCTACAACGCCAGGTTGGTTGCCATACACTAATGTGTATGGCAACCAAGCAGAATCACTGTCCAGATTGAGAAAATCAAGTCTGATTACAACAGCCAATCACAGAGGCTCCCACAGAGTGTGAGCTCCTGTGATTGGCTGTTAGTTTGACAGTGCAGTGAATATGTAATGAGCTTAATAGGCGGCCCCGGAAGTAACAGCGGGAGCCTATTAAACATGATTTAGCTATTGTAGCAGATAGAGCCTGAAGCTTCCGAGACACATCTGCGATTTGTAAATCGCACATTACTCGCTATTACTCGCTTCCCCATTCATTAACATTGGACTCGCTAGACTCGCAACGAGTAGCGAGTCCCGGGCTCGGACTCGCTAGAGTCAAGCGATTCCGAGTAATTTTGGACTCGCCCATCACTATTGGTGATATCAACTTCCTGAACACTGAACCTGTTTCATAAAATTTGGCAAGCAGTTTGATTATTGTAGCATGGGAGACAACTGGTCTCGTAGGGTGTCTTGCAATGAAATCTGCTGCAATGACCCGGGTACTGCGTTCACCAGACATCAACACAATTTCTATAGGCTCCTCTCGTGTTAACCTCTGCAACATGTCAATGGCTGTAAACAAAAAGAAACTTTAAAATAACCCATGAAAGAATAAAGTTATGTTAAAACGAAGCACACCATTGTTTTTCTTATGGAATTCTCAATAGGTTTGATGTGCCACATGACTCTCTTACCATTGAAAAAAATAAAGTTTGATCCAAAATGGCTGCCATGGTCACCACCCATCTAGAAAAGTTTCCTCTTCCTACATACTAATGTGCCACAAACAGGAAGTTGATATCACCAACCATTCCATTTTATTTTGGAGTTTTAGTTAATTGCATCCAGTTTAATAATAAAAAATAATTAAAACAAATTCTGGAGATGTACATTTCCTAGAGGTGTATTAATTGGGTTTTACCATATTGAAGAATGATAACGTTTACAACTTTACCTTTGATATTGGCCTATTTTTCCGACTTCTGCTACAATTCTCGATGACAGGGGAGATGTGTCATAACAACCAATTTTCCATTTATTCATAAGTAGCAAAAACAGAGGAGTGGCACCACACAGAGATATAAGAAACTATTCTTCAGAATGATAATAATATGGAAAACATATAACATGGAAGCTTTCACATTCTTTTTAAAAGGTCAATACACAAAGAAGATATTTTATTATTGTGGACAACAAGGTAAAGAAAGCCTTGACCAAAACTGAAGAAGTTGACTGGAATTTTGATATTGATGGGCAATCCTTAGAATGGGTCTTCAATATCTGATTGGTGGGGAGTCTGATACATGGCACCTTCACAGATAAGCTGTAAGCAGGTTCCATAGTACAAAGCCAGAACAGCACAGCTCTGTAGACAAAACACACATTATGAATGAATACATACATAAAATATTAGAAGATGAGGGCCAAAATCAGGAGAGAACGTGGGATGGGAATGTCAGGAGTATTTCTGTATTCATTTTACAAGGTGAAATATATAGAACTGATTTTCAAACACAGGTCTTTAGTAAAAATTAAAGTGTAAAATAAATGATTTTGCATGTTAAATATTTAGCCCCAAAGGTGGCGGAGAGCCTCTGATGATATCTAAGTCTAGCTTCACATTTCAGGACGGTTACGTTGCGTCCCATGCGCATGCGCAGCCGCAGGTGAAAATGCATGTGAACACGTGTAAACGTTGAATTTTACATACGCATGCGCATAGCTTTGCGCACTGCAGGTCCGCAACGTTCACATGCGTTTGTCTGCGTTTTGAGCCTTGCGTATGCGTTTTCCATCTGCATGCGTTCGCTAAACTTAGGGCTGGTTCATGGGCGGAGATTATGCTGGATGCCAAAAACTATTTTTGAGCATGCGCACTAAGGTGTCCGCATGCGTTCATCCGCAGCTGTGCGCAAAACCATCCGCATTTTTTACAGTCTCATAGGGGCTAATGTTAATTGTATCCGCAGCGTGCGCATGCGGACACTTGCATTTTTTGGGACGCGCCGAAAAATGCTACAAGCCGCGTTCCCTGGCGGCATAAATCTCTTCTCCGTCCGCATGCGTATAGTTACGCAGCTGAACGCGAACGAACGTGGCTATGTGCGGACGCTATATGTATGGAGCAGACTCAGGAGCTGAGCTCGCTCCACATGCGGCGAATGACAATTGTTCACAGTCACAAAGCTATGATCGTTGAAGTTAATACTCCAAATGCCACTGTTATTGTCTTATTGTCAGACTCGCCGGGTCACACAGGGGCTATCCAGCAAGTTTGAACTGCACTGCACTCCCTGATCTCACCACTTTTAGAGTCATTCTAAAGCCAGAGTCACACTTGCGAAAGACTTGCCGAGTCTCGCATCAAATCACCCGGCACAGCTGCGCGTTCTCTGGATAGGAGCGTGCAGCTGCATGTATTTTTTTCGGAGCTGCACACTCCTAAGTGGGCGGACATGTCGAGTTATGCCAATGTGGGACTCAGTGAGTCTCTCGCATGTTTCACGCTAGTTAGACTTTGGCCTAAGGCACATGATCAAAGAAGTGTGTCATTTTGTGAACCCTTGATCCTTCCCTGTGATGCAATGAAAGCAGGGGAACTAATGAAGGCCTAGAAGACTAAGATCTTAGTATTGTACTCTTATGAAGCCCATTTCTTCATAGAATTAATTACCTAAAAAAGGCCACTATGTCAATAAATATCCTCAGTGATTAGCTGATGATCCTCAACAGAGGTGTATCTCGGTCTTCTGGCACCCGGAGCAAGAGTTCACCCCCCCGTGGTCTCAGTAGACGTCATGTGACCAATCATCAATATGCGATTTTTGCACTTATAGGTACAGTGACTGCTGGAACCAGCAAGAGCTGCTTCTGGCAGTGAACATATTACACATTGTTAGGAGTGGGCTAAGGTGTTTAATTTTATAATTAAAGGGCTTGTTCAGGTTTGAGATGAAAGTCTAGGTGACTGCAGGCCTCCAAATTCTCATGGCGCATGCACTGCACATTTTCAGGATTCTCCCATGTCAATGGTAAGATTGGACGGGCATGTGAACACAAGTATGCAATTTATATACTTCTAGCCACATTCTGACTAGATGTGTCCGGCCTCGCTCAATTCATTTAATTGATCGAAGCTTCGCATGTCTAGTCAGCACATGACTGCATGTATGAAAATTGCATACCTAGTTACATGACTTTCCACTCTCACCACTGGCACCAGACAATCCTGACAGCAGGAAGTGTGAGCTCTGTGAGAATTCAGAAGTCTGCAGTCACATAGAGACACAGAAATCAGAATATATCTTTGGTTTTTTAGGTCAGTTAGGAATACACTAATTAATAATATTTGCCAAATACCAGAGAGAATGTCTTAAAGAATGTCTATAATTTTCCGCAAAGTTACAAGTTTACATACATTCCATTAGTATTTGGTACCATTACCCTTAAACTGTATGACTTGGGTCAAACGTTTTGGATATCCTTCCACAAGCTTCTTACAATAGTTGGTAGGGATTTGTGCCTATTCCTCCTGACAGAACTGGTGTAACTGAACCATGTTTGAAGGTCGCCTTGCTCGAACCTGCCTTTTCAGCTTTGTCTATAAATGTTCAATAGGATTGAGATTAAGCTTTGTGACGGCCACTCCAAAACATTGACTTTGTTATACTTAGGCCATTTTGTAACTAGTTTTAGTAAAAAATACTTTGAAATACCTTAAAGTAAATATTTTAAAATGCTCATGAGCGACGCAAAGATAAAATGCAAAGTGTAACAAATTGGTTTGTACAATTGATGTAGGTATTAAACATTAGATATGAAAAATGTTTTTAGGTTTTATATTTTAGGGTTGTTAGTTTTGTTTTTAATTTTTTTCCCTTGAACGTTTTAGTATTGTATCATATGTTAGTCGCTAAGATAATGGTTACGTGTGGCTCACTGCAGCCATCAGTTTAACCCCTCCCTTGTATTTTTTACTTGAAAGTGAGCCCTATTTAGGAAGAAGCCAACAGTGCACAACACATGACTCTTTTTATCATGTTTTATGACCTGAAGAAGGCTACAATTTGATAAGTAGCCGAAACGCGTTGTACTACTGTAATTTCTGAATAAATAGTTTAAAAAATATTTGCGGAATTGGATAAGTTTGGTTAAAGTTGAGGATACCCTGAGGTGATATCTAGCCTGGATATTCTTCCTTTATTTGCAACCAGTTTGTCAGTATGCTTTGGATTATTGTCCATTTGGAAGACCCATTTTTATCCAAGTTTTAACTTCCTGGATGATTTCTGGAGTTGTTGCTTCAGTATTACCACATAATCTTCTTTCCTCATGGTGCCATCTATTTTGTGAAGTGCTCAAGTTCCATCTGCAGCAAAACAACCCCACATAATGCTGCCACCCCCGTGTTTCACAGTTGGGTTGGTGTTCTTAGGCTTCCAAGCTTCTCCTTTTTCCCTCCAGACCACAGGACATGTCTCCAAAAATGTAGGTATTTTTCTCCTGTTTGCATGTGTAAAAATTGATCTGGCTTTTTTATGTTTCTTTTGGGCTTCTTCCTGGTAGAGTGGCCTTTCAGCCCATCTTGACACAGTACTCAATTCACTGTAGATAATGACACAATCTTACGAGCTTCCGCAATCATCTTCATAAGATCTTTTGCTTTTTTTCTTGGATTGATATGCACATGTCAGACCAAAGCAGGTTTATCTCTGGGACACAGAACTCTTTTCCTTCCTGAGCTGTATGATGGCTAAACATTCCCATTTTGTTTGTACTTGCATATAATTGTTTGTACAAATGAACAAGACACCTTCAGATATCTGGAATTTGAACACAATTATGAACCAGACTTGTGCAAGTCCACAATTCTTTTCCTGATATCTTGGCTAATTTCAGATGTTTCAGGTGAGCATTAACATACATCCACAGATGTGTCTCTATTTAACTGAAATGTTGTCAATAAACATATCAAAAGCTTCCAAACATATGACATATGGACTATCCCAAATTGTTTAAAAGATAGTAATCTTAAAGGGAACCAACCACCCCCAATGACCCCCCCGGACTATTAATATCAGTGCCTACACACAGCACATACATGTGCTGCACTGATTTTGGCTAAAAAAACTGTTTTTTAAAACTAAAGATAATGATTTTTAAAGTTTAAACCGGAGCGACGGATGGGCGGTACTTATCTGTGGCAAACGACGATATCTGATGCCAATCATCCCCCCGTCTCCCCTCGCAGCAGTTATGGCCACCCCTTTGTGCAGCGTCACAGCCCTGTGCACGGGCTCGCATGCCCGTGCACACGTCATCATCTACAGCCGGGAAGCGAGCGCGCGCTCTGTCTTCCATAGCCGAGCGCAGGAAGACAGAGCGCGCGCTCGCTTCCCGGCTGTAGATGATGACGTGTGCACGGGCATGCGAGCCCGTGCACAGGGCTGTGACGCTGCACAAAGGGGTGGCCATAACTGCTGCGAGGGGAGACAGGGAAGATGATTGGCATCAGATATCGTCGTTTGCCACAGATAAGTACCGCCCATCCGTCGCTCCGGTTTAAACTTTAAAAATCATTATCTTTAGTTTTAAAAAACAGTTTTTTTAGCCAAAATCAGTGCAGCACATGTATGTGCTGTGTGTAGGCACTGATATTAATAGTCCGGGGGGGTCATTGGGGGTGGTTGGTTCCCTTTAAAGTATGTAAACTCGTGACTTTGCAGAAAGTAATAAAAATGCCTTAAAACATTTCTCTCATTATACTGGCATTTGGCAAATATAAATAATTATAGTAATCCCAATAGACCTAAAACATGAAAGGATTATTCTGATTTCATGTCAGATAGTGAGAAAAACATACATATATGTCTTTTTATATAGTGTATGTAAACTTCTGATTTCAACTGTATTAGGAGTTTACCTCAATAAACACATGCTACATATTAATATAGGGAGTTTACCATGAAACACATAGCATATTAAGTCCAACAAAGCGAAAATTATTCTTAGTAGCTCTTGGTACTTGCTGATAGTTTCTTGAGTTCAGGGCAGAAAATGCTTTTCCATATCAGATTTGCATGGCCTCAAGGAGATTCATGATTACGGTATTCTAGATGCATAGCTAAGGGATAGGCTTATGAGCCACATGTGCCACAAGTGCCGAAAGCAAAATGTATAGAAATAATTTTCTCCTTGAGAAGAGTGCCAAAATGGAATATTCAAAATCAAGTCAGAAGTCTGATAGAAGCCTGTTACCCAGTATACCAGTATCCTACTTTGCACTGATGACGGGAAAGAACCCTGGAATAGTTGTCTATAAATAGAATTCTTTTCCTATTCAAGAGGATTCTGGTTTTCTTTTGAATCCCTAGTTATGTCACAAAGATCTTTAAAAGGTCAAAATTAACTTTCATGATCTCTACCTCCAATACAGTAGGGGTACCTGAGACCATATTCCCTTCTTATGTGAAGATGCCATTTTAATACAGGATCATATAGAGAGCACTACAAAGGTTAAAACAGTGAAGACAACTATATTTCTTGTTCAATGTAAACATGAATTTTTAGTTTTATATTCTTTCAAAGATACCCATTCAGTGAACTATTTTATTTTTATTTAATGTTTTTCTGCCCCTCTCCATTCCAAAGTTATGCACTCAGTAATAAAGGGCCTAATTTGTTTGTCAACTAACTGTACATATACCCAGCAGCGTAACTTGAAGCACATGGGCCCCGATGCGAAAGCTCCAATGGGGCCTCCAATTATTACAAATCTTTAACAGCATTAGTCATTTTCTATTGGCCAAAGGGACTTTTGGGGCCCCCTAGGCTCCGGGGCCTGGGTGCGATCACAACCCCTGCACCTGTTGTACTTACGCCCCTGCATATACCGCAGAACGTCTCCGTGTACTTTGTGATTTTTGCTTATATGACAGAAGGAAAGGGGGCCACAAAAACAAAAAAGAAAAAATCTGTCCGAAGAAGTACTCAGTTTAAATGAAATAATCCAGTGTAAGGTCCTCTTTAACTTGCTTGTATGCATTACTAGTTTCTATTGATAAAGAAAGGCTGGTCAGCATTGTCAGTTTTGCAAGTATCAGAAAAATAGGGTATTTTCGCTAATGTGATAACTGCAATTGTATTAAAGTATATTGTGTAATGGTGTTGAATTTAACATACTTTTCTACAAGCAGGATGGATGGCACAATTGAGCTTCATGCATCAGTGAGCATTTGTTCTTCATTTATATGAACTAATTCCATTCTACAGATAATCATTTAAAAGGATGTTTACAATGTTGACAACGTAATGCTGCCGTGATTAGTGTGATGGGCTGGGCGGAAAGCAATGTGTCAGCTTGAGGCTTCACAACAGAAGCACTAGTGTTGCTTCTCCATATAGTTAAGGCAAAACGGGGTAACTATATTTAATTTCTGGTGCTTTAAATGCGTAAATTAATTTGGTTCACACCATGGACTTTTCGTTTACTACAAGAATTTACTACAAAAATTTTCACTAAAAAAAAAAAATCCTTCTGGTTAAACCATTTTCAACCAAGCGATTTTTCAATTTTGAGCCTTCATTTCTTCCAAGCACCATACTGGTTTTTTTGGTGACATAATCTTGTGTTTTTTGCGAGACAAGTTACAGTTTTGAAGAACACTATTAATTTTAATGTTTAATGTATTGGAAAATGTAAAAAGGAAGCTCCATGTGCAATAAAGTTGTGAGAAAAGTCAATTCCGCCATTGCTTTTTTATTTTTGTTTTTACAGTGTTCATTCTGTGATAAGAATTAATCTAACATCACAAAGCACTCACTGATCTCAGGGAGACCAGTCAAGGAAAACACTGCGGGCAGTCGGCTAAAGCGCTCAAACACAGTGAAATCCATGAAGCACTGCCCCCTGCGAATTTGAATATGCAAATGGAGTCCGTGGAGCCTCGATTAAGAGTCTCAAACACGGGACTAGCCAGATATCCCTCCAGGGAAGGACCTAGCCCTGGGGTGGAATCCTTGCAGAAACCACCATAACCACCATATTAAGTGGCCCTTTTAGTCAATATCCCACTCAGTTACGAGTTAAGGATATGACAAGGGAATTAACAGAGCCATGTATCCATCCACAGACAGCTGCTTCAGGGTATTGCCTCCTCGTCAGTGTGGAATAGGATTCTGGCTAGGTGGGAGCAATGCCTGGTAGACCAACATCACAAAGTACTCACTGATCTCACGGAGACCAGTCAAGGAAAACACTGCAGGCAGCCGCTAAAGCGCTCACACACAGTGAAATCCATGATGCATTGCCCCCTGGGAATTTGAAGATGCAAATGGAGTCCGTGGAGCCTCGATTAAGAGTCTCAAACACGGGACTAGCCAGATATCCCTCCAGAGAAGGACCTAGCCCTGGGGTGGAATCCTTGCAGAAACCACCATAACCACCATATTAAGTGGCCCTTTTAGTCAATATCCCACTCAGTTACGAGTTAAGGATATGACAAGGGAATTAACAGAGCCAGGTATCCATCCACAGACAGCTGTTTCAGGGTATTGCCCCCTCTTCAGTGTGGAATAGGATTCTAGCTAGGTGGGAGCAATCCTGGTAGACCAACATTACAAAGCATTCACTGATCTCACGGAGACCAGTCAAGGAAAACACTGCGGGCAGCCGGCTAAAGCGCTGAAACACAGTGAAATCCATGATGCATTGCCTCCTGGGAATTTGAATATGCAAATGGAGTCCGTGGAGCCTCGATTAAGAGTCTCAAACACGGGACTAGCCAAATATCTGGCTAGTCCCGTGTTTGAGACTCTTAATCGAGGCTCCACGGACTCCATTTGCATATAAGAATTAATCTAACGACATAATTGTACAGGTCACTACAATTATGGCAATACCAAAGCTGCATAGAATATTTTTTCATTTAGTTGCAGAAAAAATAATTCTGGAGCTTGTAAAATAGTTAGTTTATAAAATAGTAGTTTACTACAGTAAACTAATAGTTTATAAAATGGATAGTGTCGCCATTTCACAAGAACAAAAATATTTTTCATTTTTGATTATTGGCTGAGCTATGTGAAGGATTGTTTTCTAGGTGGTAAGCTGATGGTTTTATTGACCCCAATTTGGAGTAGATCTGATGTTTTGATCATTTTTGGAGGAATGGCGGCAAGAAAAACAAAATCACATATCTACCTTTTTGATTTATTTGTCATTACAGAGTTTGCTGATTAGGTATGGATATTTGTTTTATACTTTCAAAGAATGGACTTTTTACTTACAGATATTTCGATAAGAAATATAATTCAACATTGTTTATTAAAAATATAAGCTCCAAGAACAAACTAAGGCTAGGGTCACATTTGTTAATAGAATTGCGTTCACCACATCCAGATCCGGATGCGGTGAACGCAATTGGCTTCCACACATTTTGCAAGCAAAATGTGTGGCAGAAGCCACAATCCGGTAACTGGATTGCTCTGGATGTGTAATCCAGAGCAATCCGGTTACCGTACAGTTTGCTCATCCCTGCTGCCGCAGGGATGAGCAGAGTGTTTAAACTGTTATAAAAGCTTAAATATTTATAATAATTCTGCCCATCATGTCTCTAGGGGGTCCCCACTCCCCCTTGAGACATGATGGGCACAATTATTATTAATATTTATTCTTTTTTAACACTGTCAACACTTTGTTTATCACGGGATAAGCAAAGTAGATGGTAACTGCATTGCTCAGGATTACACATCCTGAGCAATGCGGTTACCGCATTGCGGAGGCTAGAACCTCTCCGAAAACTGCAGCTTGCATGATTTTTCACACAGGCTGCAGAGCCGAGCCGGTAACCTGATTGATTGTAAAGCAATCCGGTTAACATAATGGACTCCTATCAGGAGCGTTTCCTGCTCCTGTTTTGAACTTTTTAAAGGCTCAAAACTGGATCAGGATTTAAAAAAAAAAAAAAATGCAGGTGTGACCCTAGCCTATTCACAGACTAATTCAATTGGAGTAAAATTTAAAACGTAGCCTTTAATCTATTAGGATAAAAAATTGATTGTGTGTAATTCTCGAAAAACAACACCAAAAAAAATCCCAAGTATATAATACAAGCTAAAATAGAAGAGAAAAAAGCCATAAAGTAATGAGCACTGTGAATATTGAGAAGATGTTGCTAAACTCATCGGATGCTTCAAGAACCTTTATATTATTTTATTTAATATATATATATATTGTGAGACAGTGACCGGGATGATCTGTGACGGGAGGTATGTGTCTCCCAGGTTGTGCTCCCTCCACGTGTAGGAAGCACTCCACTCCAGGTTCATGGAGGATTCCCCAGAGGTAGGCACGGGGTTAAAAGTTAGGCAGGAACACAGGATGTGGTTCTCTGAGTGGAGTTTCGGTCTGAGGGAAGACAGATGAGGCTAGTGAGCGGCCAGGTCAGGAGAGTGTAGAGGTTGTGTGCTGATACAGCACAGCCTAGCCCGGAGGGCTTTATCTCAGTGAGACCTGGACCAGAGAGACCCCTGTGATAGGGGTTCGTGTGCCAATATGCTGGTTGCATGAAGTATATCCGGCTGCGTCCCGGAACCCGGAGGTTTGTTCATAAGAGGAACTGTATCAATAAATGGTGTGCTGTGTGAACTGTGCCTGGGTCCCTGCCTTCTGTTGTGCCAAACAACGTCACTACCTCACATATGGTGGAGAATGCGTGCATTGCAGCCCAGTGAGGTGTAGTCATACAGTCGCCAGTGGCAATGACCTGGTGAAACCTAAGTCGGCATACCTAGTTGCACATGTCCGTGGTTCAACCAGCTAAGCTCCGGTATACCCCGTCTGCAACAATGGAGGACGTCCTGAAACAGTTGGCTATGGCTAATGTCCAGCAACAACAGACCAACGCACACCTGCTCCAGTCGTTGGATTGTCAGCAGCAGCAACAGGCCCAACAGGAGACGAACCAGCTCCTGATCCGACAACTGGACCTCCTGACCGCGGAGCTCCGGGCCAGGCCAGCGACTTCATCCCCGGGATCGGGCGAGGAGTACAGCGTCAAGACAGCGGTAAGGCGAGCGTTGCAAAAGATGACCCCGGGGAATGATGTGGAAGCTTTTCTGACTGTGTTTGAGCGGGTGGCCAAGAGGGAGAGACTGCCGAACGGCCAGTGGGCCAAAGTATTGGCGCCCTATCTGATTGAGGAGCCCCAAAAAGCATATCTGAACCTCTGTACTGAGGATGCCCCTGGAGTACGGGGCCCTGAAGGGTGAAATCCTTGCTCGATTGGGGTTGAACACATACGTACGAGCTTAGCGGGTAAACCAGTGGTTCTTTGAGGAACATAAACCCGTACGCTCCCAGGCTTACGACTTATTGCATTTAGTGAAAAAGTGGTTGCAGCCTGAAACTCTGAGTCCTGCGCAAATGGTGGAGAGGGTGGTTGTCGACTGCTTTGTGCGCACTCTTCCCGTTCCTATACAAAGGTGGGTGGAACAAGGTGACCCGAGTACCCTGGATCAATTAGTGTGCCTGGTGGAGCGACATGTGGCTACGCAGGACTTGATACGGGACACTATGACTTTGCGTGCTGCCCGTCGGCCGGCCTCCTCCAAACTACAAGCCAAGGATCCCTCGCCGGGACCTGTGCAGTAGACCGCCTCTGTTCCACAGGAGTCCTCTCCCGCCACTCCAGGGGTCCGAAAAGGCCTGTACCCTAAAAGACAACCCGTTAAGGGAGGTTCTTTCCCTATCAGATGGTGGCGCTGCCAGCGGGTTGTACAATTGGGAGCCCTGTGTCCACTCACCACGGAGCCCATGGACTGTGGGTATCCTCAGCGGGGGTCAATGTATGCTAAGTCGGTGTGTACCGCCGGCCTTATTACTCCAGGGTCTGATCTGCATTTGTGCCAAGTACGGATTAACGGATGCCAGGTGACAGGCTTGTAGGATTCGGGGAGCTTAATGACCCTTGTGTGGCCAGCCCTAATCACTGGGGTGAAGGTCACCGGGCGTACCGTGGGGTATTATGCATACATGGGGACCTCCGAGACTACCCTATGGGGGTGGTCACCATTACGGCTCCGTGCAGACAGATACAGCATGAAGTGGGACTGATGACTAACCTTCCCTATGACGTGATCCTGGGGAGGGATCTGCCTTTTTTCTGGGCTTATACAAGGGTCCCTCCAAGACCCCTCAGATCAAGGACGGTCCGGGGCCTGAGCCTGACAATCCCAAGTCTGGGACACCTGCCGTAGGGGTCACCACGGAAGGGACAGAGTGTGACCCCGATAGGTCATCCCTAGAGGTATTGGCAGGCGAGCTCAGATCAGACGAGCCAATCCCGGAGTTGGAGGCGTGTCTAGGTACTTTCGGGACGGACCAACTCCAGGACCCTACGTTAGTACACGCCCAGAGTCGGGTGATTGAAATCGATGGGGTGGCACAGGCACCAGGTGCCCAGGTAAGATACCCCCATTTCGCCCTCAAGCAGGATTTACTCTACCAAGTGGATAATATACGGGGGGATGTCGTAGAGCAGTTGTTGGTACCCCAACCGTATAGCCGGCAGGTCCTCGACTTGGTTCATAAACACCTTATGAGTGGCCACCTAGGGGCTAAGAAAATGCAGGAGCGACTGTTGCAATGGTTTTATTGGCCTGGGGTCCTCGTGGAGGTGAAAAAGTACTGCAAGACCTGCCCGGCGAGCCAACTCACCGCAACCCTGGCTCACTTCCACAGTCCTTTGGTCCCTTTGCCCATTATAGAAGTCCCTTTTGAGCGGATAGCCATGGATTTGGTGTGACCCATCGTAAAATCTGCCCGAGGACACCAACACATCCTAGTGATAGTCGATTACGCCACCCGTTACCCCGAGGCGATACCCCTCAGACATACTGCAGCTAAGCTTATTGCTCGGGAGTTGTTTGCCGTGTTCTGTCGGGTGGGGTTACGGATCAGGGGACCCCATTCATGTCCAGAATCACTAAGGAGCTGTGCAGACTACTCCAGATTAAGCAGTTGTGTACGTAGGTGTACCATCCTCAAACGGACGGGTTGGTGGAACGGTTCAATAAAACATTGAAATCCTTGTTGAAAAGGGTAGTCTCAAAAGATGGGAAGGACTGCGATATGTTGCTCCTGTATCTCATGTTTGCAGTTTGGGAGGTACCCCAATTGTCCACGGGGTTTTTGCCATTCGAATTGTTGTACGGGCGACATCCCAGAGGATTGTTGGACCTGGCTAATGAAACATGGGAGCAGGAGCCAACCCCCCATAAAAGCGTGATTGAACATATTTTGGGGATGCAGAACCGAATAGCCGCGGTCATGCCAATAGTAAAAGAGCATTTGCAGGACGTGCAGGCAGCTCAAAGTGCCAGGTACAATAGACAGGCTACGGTACGGTCCTTTAACCTAGGGGATCGGGTATTGGTGTTGGTCCCCACAGCGGAAAGCAAGTTTCTAGCGAAGTGGCAGGGCCCTATGAAATCCGGGAATAGGTCGGGGTTGTCGACTATAAAGTATTTCAGCCAGGAAGAAGGAAACCAGAGCAGATATACCATATCAACCTGTTAAAACCATGGAAGGAACGGGAAGGCCTGATGGCTGACCTTTTGCCTTCTCTCTCCTCTTCCGGCTGCTCATCCCTGGGTCCAGAGACTCCCGGGGGGAACGAGCCAGAAGTAAGGATAGGAGACGGCCTCACCAAACAACAAAGGCGAGAGGCCAGACGATTGGTTCAGCAGAACCCGGATGTCTTCTCAGATCTGACCAGTAGGACAAACCTTATACAGCATGATATTGTCACCAAACCTTGCATGAAGGTACGCCTGAAGCCTTACAGGGTGCCAGAAGCTCGGAGACAAGCCATCTCAGAGGAGGTGAAAAATATGCTTCACTTAGGGGTGATTGAAAAGTCTAATAGTGAATGAGGACTGTTACCCAAGCCGGACGGCTCCTTACAATCCTGTAATGACTTTAGGAAGCTCAATGAGGTATCCAAATTTGATCTTTATCCCATGCCCCGGGTGGATGAGCTGATCGACAGGCTGGGACAGGTGCGGTATTTCACTACGCTCGACCTGACCAAGGGGTAGTGGCAGGTGACACTGACGAAGTCAACCAAGGAGAAAACCGCTTTTGTTATGCCTGAGGGTCTATTTCACTACGTCGTCTTGCCTTTTGGTTTACATGGCGCCCCGGCCACGTTCCAGAGGCTGATGGACCTGGTGCTGGAACCCCATCAGGCATATTCATCAGCGTACCTTGACAATATCATTATCTATAGCACCGAGTGGCAGACCCACCTAGTTCAGGTACAGGCCGTGGTGGATGCGCTTTGTACAGCTGGGTTGATGGCCAATCCCAAGAAGTGTGCTTTGGGGCTCATGGAGGCCCACTATTTGGGGTATGTGATAGGCCATGGAGTAATCAAGCCCTAAATCAACAAAGTTGAGGCAATCCAGAAGTGGCCTCGACCACTGACCACGAAGCAGGTCAGGGCTTTCCTAGGTATCGTGGGATACTAGAGACGGTTTGTTCCCAATTTCACTGGATTATCAGCCCCCTTGACGGACCTTCTCAAGGGTGAGACGTCCGTCATGGTTCGCTGGACTCCGCAGGCCGAGGACTTCTTCTGAGCACTGAAGGGGGTCCTGTGTGGACAGCCCATTCTTGTCAACCCCGATTTTCTAAAGGAGTTTATTGTGCAGACGGATGCCTCAGAGATCGGGCTAGGGGCGGTGCTGTCTCAGGTGGTCCAGGGGAAGGAATACCCCATCACCTACTTGAGTAGGAAGCTCACCCCTCCCGAGCGGAACTATAGCGTTGTGAGGAAGGAGTGCTTGGCTATTAAGTGGGCCTTGGTATCCCTGCGCTATTATCTGTTGGGGCGGCAGTTTCAGCTCCCCGCTGGTCTGGATGAGGTCCGCCAAGGAACGGAACGCCCGGGTTACCCGGTGGTTCTTTTCCCTACAGAACTTTAAGTTTACGGTCGAACACCGGGCCGGGAGGTTGCAGGGCAACACTGATGCCTTGTCTCATGGCCCGTGTTTGGTGGCTGGAGTTCAACCACGCACGCTTGAACTGAGGGGGAGTATGTGAGACAGTGACCGGGATGATCTGTGACGGCCGGTATATGTCTCCCAGGTTGTGCTCCCTCCACGTATAGGAAGCACTCCACTCCGGGTTCATGGAGGATTCCCCAGAGGTAGGCACGGGGTTAAAAGCTAGGCAGGAACACTAGGTGTGGTTCTCTGAGTGGAGCTTCAGTCTGAGGGAAGACAGATGAGGCTAGTGAGTGGCCAGGTCAGGAGAGTGCAGAGGTTGTGTGCTGATACAACACAGCCTAGCCCAGAGGGCTTGATCTTGGTGAGACCTGGACCAGAGAGACCCCTGTGATAAGGGTCCGTGTGCCAATATGCTGGTTGTATGAAGTATATCCAGCCGAAACCCGGAGGTTTGTTCATAAGAGGAACTGTATCAATAAACGGTGTGCTGTGTGAACTGTGCCTGGGTCCCTGCCTTCTGTTGTGCCAACCTCACAATATATATATATATCACATAAAATATAGCAGCACACTGGTAGAGCCAATTACATGTGAACATCGATGTTACCTGATGTTCTTATAGATGGTCTTATAGAAAAAAATTAAAACTAAAAGTTTAAAAAAAAAACTCTGATGGAATATTTTTCCCGTTTTTTTTTTGTTTTTTTTAAAGTTCGTAGTACATGCATTGGCCAATGTATACATGCCCTTCAATCACGACAAGGTGACTTTAACCTGAAGGGTCCCTGTCTACACTTTAGAACCTCTCTTGTACCCTAGGAGCCTCCATCACAGTGGGCAATAGCAGGAACATACCACTTCAGGTATCCGCGTGGCTCAGAAAGGAGGCTGAAGTGCAAATTCTACATGTGCAGTCAACCACTCCACACATCAAATAGAGGGAGAAAAAAAAAAAAATATATATATATCTATTATATAATTGCCGTAGCGACTTCCGTCGCACAGGGCGTTACTTCCGTGGCTTTGTTCGTGGCACGCGACTCACTCGCAATGGCCGTTGCAGGGGCATGAGAATAGCGCCTCACTTCCTATAGAGATATAATGGACGACTTTGAGTTTCACATTTACCGCTGAAAGTGAGGCGTTATTCTCATTGGTCGCCGCCAGCACACAGCGACCAATGAGAATAGCGCCTCACTTCCCATAGAGATATAATGGATGACTTTGAGTTTCACATTTACCGCTGAAAGTGAGGCGCTATTCTCATTGGTCGCCGCCAGCACACAGCGACCAATGAGAATACCGCCTCACTTCCCATAGAGATATAATGGACGACTTTGAGTTTCACATTTACCGCTGAAAGTGAGATACATAGCGGTGTTTCGAGCGATGCATGGCCGGGCCCTTGGTTCGATTTTCGGCCACGGCGCTCGGCTGTCGTCTGTCCTCGCCGGCCCAAGAAAATCGCAATGGACCTACGTGCCCGAGTTACCGCGCCTGCAACGACTCACTCACCTATCTATCTATCTATATATCATATTATATCTATCTATATCTATATTATATCTATATTATCTATCTATCCATCTATCTACTATCTATTCTATCTTATCTATCTATATCTATTTATCTATCTATATCTATTTCTATATCTATCTATTCTATATCTATCTATCTCTATCTATCATCTATCTATTCTATCTTATCTATATCTATCTTTCTATATCTATATCTATATCTATCTATCTATATCTATCTATCTATCTATCTATCTATCTATCTATATCTATCTATGTATCTATCTATATCTATCTATCTATCTATATCTATCTATCTATCTATCTATATCTATATCTATCTATATCTATCTATTATCTATCTATCTATTATCTATCATATCTATATCTATATCTATCTATCTATCTATCATATCTATATATCTATCTATCTATCTATCTATCTATCTATCTATATGTATATCTATCTATATGTATATCTATCTATATGTATATCTCTCTCTATCTATATCTATCTATATCTATATCTATATCTATCTATATCTATATCTATATCTATCTATATCTATATCTATTTATCTATATCTCTCTCCCTCTCCCTCTCTCTCTCTCTCTCCCTCTCCCTCTCCCTCTCTCTCTCCCTCTCCCTCTCTCTCTCTCCCTCTCTCTCTCCCTCTCTCTCTCTCTCCCTCTCTCCCTCCCTCCCTCTCTCCAGATTCTAGACTCCCGATTCTTTAGAATCGGGCTCACAGCTAGTATATATATATATATATATATATATATATATAGACAGCCATATGAAAATGTTTGGACACCCCTCTTAATCTTACTCTTTTTTTTTTTTTTTGTTTAAAATTGTTTTTTTGCAACAGCTATTTCAGTGTGATATATGTAATAACTGATGGACACAGTAATATTTCAGGTTTGAAATTAGGTTTATTGTACTAACAAAAAATGTGAAATATGCATTATTTAAAAATTTGACAGGTGCCAAAGTATGGGCACCCTTCTGATTTTCATGATTTGAATACTCCTAACTACTTTTTACTGACTTACTGGAGCACTAAATTGGTTTGGTAACCTCATTGAACTTTGTACTTCATAGCCCGGTGTATCCAATCATGAGAAAAGCTATTTCAGGTGTCCACTTGCAAGTTGTTTTCCTAGTTGCATCTTCTCTGAGCAGTGGCATCATGGGCTCCTCAAAACAGCTCTCAAATGATCTGAAAAAAAAGATTGTTCAACATAGTTGTTCAGGGGAAGGATATAAAAAGTTGTCTCAGAGATTTAACCTGTCAGTTTCCACTGTGAGGAACATAGTAAGGAAATGGAAGACCACAGGGACAGTTCTTGTAAAGGCCAGAAGTGGCAGGCCAACAAAAATATCAGAAAGGCAGAGAAGACGAATGGTGAGAACAGTCAAGAACAATCCACAGACCACCTCCAAAGACCTGCAGCATCATCTTGCTGCAGATGGTGTCATTGTGTATCGATCAACAATACAGCGCACACTGCACAAGGAGAAGCTGTATGGGAGAGTGATGCGAAAGAAGCTGTTTCTGCATGTACGCCACAAACAGAGTCGCCTGAGGTATGCAAAAGCACATTTGGACAAGCCAGTTTCATTTTGGAAGAAGGTCCTGTGGACTGATGAAACAAAGATTGAATTGTTTGGTCATACAACAAGGCATTATGCATGGCGCCACAAAAACACAGCATTCCAAGAAAAACACTTGCTACCTAGTGTCAAATTTGGGGGAGGGTCCATCATGCTTTGGAGCTGTGTGGCCCATGACGGCATCAGGAATCTTGTTAAAGTTGAGGGTCGCATGGATTCCACTCAGTATCAGGAGATTCTTGAGAATAATGTTCAAGAATCCGTGTCAAAGTTGAAGTTACGCCGGGGATGGATCTTTCAGCAAGATAATGATCCAAAACACCGCTCCAAATCTACTCAGGCATTCATGCAGAGGAACAATTACAATGTTCTGGAATGGCCATCCCAGTCCCCAGACCTGAATATCATTGAACATCTGTGGGATGTTTTGAAGCGGGCTGTCCATTCTCGGCGACCATCAAACTTAACTGAACTGAACTTGTTTTGTAAAGAGGAATGGTCAAAAATACCTTCATCCAGGATCCAGGAACTCATTAACAGGAAGCGACTAGAGGCTGTTATTTTTGCAAATGGTGGATCTACTCAATTTTAATGTCACTTTTCTGTTGAGGTGCCCATACTTTTGCACCTGTCAATTTTTGAAATTATGCATATTTCACATTTTCAGTTAGTACAATAAACCTCATTTCAATCTTGAAATATTACTGTGTCCATCAGTTATTACATATATCACACTGAAATTGCTGTTGCAAAAAAACAATTTTAAACAAAAAATAAAAGAGTAAGATTAAGAGGGGTGCCCAACCTTTTTCATATGACTGTATGTATATCAAAAAAGTAATCAGGCAGCACTCCAGGCAAGATGTTTTTCTGGACCTTTTATTAGGCCATGTGATGCATCACATGGCCTAATAAAAAAACATCTTGCCTGGAGCGCTGCCTGATTTCTTTTTGATAAGTATTACCACACAGTGGAGCACTGTGTACAGTGTGCACTTACCTGCATTTACCACTGTGCTGATTCTAACTTTATTTTCTCTCTCTCTCTCTCTCTCTCTCTCTCTCTATATATATATATATATATATATATATTATATATATATGCATTTAATATCCTTGCAAAAGTGCCCAGTGCGTGTTTAAGTTTCGAATTTTCGAATGCCACTGTGGTATATATTCTTGTTACAGTTAAGTTATAGAAAAAACATAGTATAGTATAGTATAGTATGGTATAGTATAGTATAGTATAATCCCAGCAGCATCCAAACCCTTGTCATCAGACATTAACCCCCGTGGGTGGAGGTGATGATGATGATGAGACCCAGATACCTGAAGAGCACTCACACTGTACTGTTCCTACAGAGCAAGAAGAGGAGGGTGACTCCCATGGCAAGGAGTGGAAGAACAGAGAGGATGATGATGAGGTTGTAGATCCTACTTGGAATAAACCCAGAGTCATGCTGTTGAGTAGCTCTTCAGAGAAGGATGAAGGGTAAGGCTAGGGTCACACTTGTCAAATTCTAAGTCCCCTGCGTGTTTTGCAGAGAACTTTGAATTTTATTCTCCCTCCGCAGCCTTCACGAAGGCTGCAGAGTGGAGAACGTGGCCTCTAGCAACCCGCTGTGCATCATGGATACCAGCTACACAGCGGGCTATGGGGAGTGCGATTTTCACCACACACAGGGGAACACATCATGCTGCGTTTCCCTGTGCGTGGTGAAAATCGCACTCCCCGCAGCCCGCTGTGTAGCTGGTATCCAGGGAAAACAGCGGGTTGCTAGGGGCCGCATTCACCGCTATGCAATCTGCGTGAAGGCTGTGGAGGGAGAAAAAAATTCTAAGTTCTCTGCAAAACACACAGGGGACTTAGAATTTGGCAAGTGTCACCCTAGCCTAAGACAAGGTTAGGTTGCATGTTCCCACACAGAGAATGAGGGCTGCAAGCACGACAAGCACTGCATCCTCAGCCACAATTCTGGCTTTAAACAGTAGTGGTCATGGGTCTGTGGTTGTCCAGAGTAGCAAGGGTTGCCTAGCCTGGGCCTTTTTTGACACCGCAAAAGATGACACAACTCATGTCATTTGCAAGCTTTGTACTAAAAACTTAAGTAGAGGCAAAAAATCAATAGAACTATTACATGCATGAATCACCACACGGTCCAGTGCCACACATTAGTCTGGGAAAAATACTGTGGTCAAACTGTGCCTAGTAGGCCTCACTGAACACCGTCTGCCACATCAAATGCATCTGCTGCTTCTTCCTCCTCCATCACCATGGAAAGTGTTGTCCAACAGGTGTTCGGCTGCAGGACCGTCATTTGTTTACCCACTACAGACTGACAGACCCTCAGCTGTTACAGAAGTGGTCACACCTGCTTGTTTTGACCAATCTCAGACACCAAGCACATCACTTGCTTGTCAACCCACCAGAACATCTCTGATTGTACCTCCTTCACAGTGCAGCAGTTTGACAGGTACACTCCAAACCACCGTCTCTTAGCACAGCAGCTATCCCCCAGTTCCGTAGTTGTGGTTAGGGAAAATATTCAAACTTTAGAAAAATTGACAAATGAAATGGCAACAACCTCATCCAGTAATGTGCAGCACTTTCACCACTGCTATCCCACAAAGCAAAGCTGAAGCCATCACAGGTGCATGATCCGTGTTCTCAGCATAAGGGCTTGTTCACTTCAGCCGTTGGACCCATTGAAGTTCTAACGAATGAAACAATCATCATCCTCCTTGGTACCCCACTGTCCTCTCCCTCCCCTTACTGTTTGGCCTGATGGCCCTTACCAGGTTTTGATGAAGCACATATTGTACCCGTATAACTGATTTGTCGTCATTTTACCACTTGTCTTTGTCTACCCTCTCACTTGTAAAGCGCCATGTAACCTAATGGCGCTATATAAATACTTAATAATAATAATAATATTGAAACACATATGAAATAAAGTTGAGGATTCCACTGCCGGTGAGTGCTGCAGTTTCTTCTATTATCTGCTGTCACAGAAAATATTGTTTCCTTCTACCCATTCCAAAGCAAAGAGCTTGAACTTGACCATCTCCCATTTGTTGGCCACAGAAATGCTGCCTTTCCATCTGGTGGATATAGATGGTTTCCGAAATATGAAGACCATCACAGCTCCCCACTATCAGTTGCCCAGTCGCCACTATTTCTTGAAGAAAGCTGTTCCTGCGCTACACCAGAATGTCACAGACAATGTCACCCATTTTTTGAGAAACTCTGCGTATGATAGAGTGCATACCACAACTGACACTTGGACAAGCAAATATGGCCAGTGGCATTACATCTCCCTCATTGGCAACAGGGTGACTCTGTTGGGTATGGGACAAGGCAGGAAAAGGGCTATTATCCAATCATCAAATCACCAAGACATTAGGAATAAACCTCTGCCTATACCTCTTCATCCACTGCTTCTGCCTCGTCCACCTCCTCTAGGGCCTCCAGCTGCGCCCTTGATCTCTCCCTGAATGTTGCAACACTTCAGACAGAATCCACCCCACCTCCATACTGCACTGCCTTGTTGGAGATGTGAGTCACACAGCTCAAAAGTTGCAGGCAGCTATGCAGGCCAAGTTTCAGCAATGGCTGTCTCCGCTAAACCTGGAGCCAGGGAAGGCCATGTGGGATAATGGTGTGATGCCGGTGATGATCATATGTCAGGGCAAACTTAGACACATACCTTGCATGGCTCATCTCCTCAAACTGGTTGTCCAGCAATTCCTACATCAATATCCCAGCCTGGATGAGCTGGTGCACAAGGCACGGTCACTGTGTGTCCACTTCCACTGTTTTCACCCTGCGGCTCATTGACAACCATCGCTACAGAGGTCTTTCAGAAAACTGGTTAACCGTTTGATATGCGAAGTACCAACATGGTGGAATTCCACTCTGCACAAGTTGCAGTGACTGTGGAAGCAGCTACAAGCCCTGGCACAGTATATGATGACAAGCACTGTATCTCAAAGCGAATTGAATGTGGTGCAAATGATGTTTGAAGAGTGGGAACAGATCAAGGATGTCTGCACCCTTCTGCGCAGGTTCAAAATATCTACTAAGATGGTTAGCACTGACGATGATATCATCAGCATCACTATTCTGGTCATCTGCATGCTGGAGAAAACTTTGAAGTGTCTGCTAGATGAGGTGGTGGTTCCGCAGGAAGAGTAGGAGGAAGAAGAGGAGGATGAGGAAAGGAAATCAATATCTCAAAGAACCAGACTCACGTTGCGCAGCTGGGTGGAATAGCAGGGTGGAGTAGAGCAACAGAGAGAAGGTCATGATACTGGCACAAACTGGTAGTGAAGGTGCAGGAGCCAAGGAACAATTGGAGGAGGATGAGGATGAAGATGTGATGGGCATAAAACAGCCAGGAGATGAGGAAGAAATGATTTCACTTTCTGTTGGTGGCAGAGGACGAAGAATGGAATCTCTATTATTATGCTGCCACCAACACAAGAACTTGGTCCTCATGGATGCAGCAGACATATGAGCACCTTCTTGCTGCTGCTGCTGCTGCAGTATGATGCCCGTATCATTAGGATTCAAATTAGCGATGACTACAGAATTGCCACACTGCTGGATCCATGGTACAAGAGTAAATTTAGCCAGATGGTTCCCACCCTGGACAGTGACAAGCGCATGCTGGAGTATCAAAAAAAGCTGGTACACAATCTTAGCACTGGTTTTCCCCAACACATCAGTGAGGGACAGAGTACGCATGGCAAATCTACAGTTATATCTCGGGGTCCTCGAGTAGTCAGTGTAGACGCTTTAGCAGTAGCAATGTAGTTTCTTGGAGTCTTTTGTCAGAAGTAGTTTCTTGGAGTCTTTTGCACAATTTTTAAAACTAGCCCATCCACCGCAGAACTCAGAACAAGTCTGACACATAGTGAACGAATGGGAAGGAAGGTGCAGGAGTATCTACAGCTTAATACCCATGCCATTAGGGGGGACATTGGACCCTTTTGAATTTTGGGCTTCAAAAAGGGAGGAGAGGCCTGATCTCACCAGTCATGCCTTTGAGGTTTTATCATGCCCAGCAGCCAGAATGTGTCTTCAGCCCTGCTGGTGGTGTCCTGATGGACAAGCGTATAGAGCTGTCTCCTAAAAGTGTAGACTGCCTAACCTTCATCAAAATAAACAAGTCATGAATCTCTATGGACTTTTCCACAACAGACTGCAGACTGGGCAGAGTAGGCAATGTTGTACTTTTCTACGTGCTGCATTCATCATTATACAATTTTTATTCTTGATTAATTTTTGCAACTTTGGTGGTATCTGGCCCTAATTTTTTGAGATGTGGAGACTCTTCTTGGGGTCTTCTTCTTGTCTGTTTCCTATATATAGCAGGGCTCTGTGAATACAATGCCTACATGTGTCACTCATCCCGCTATTAATAATTAATGTTTAACCTTCAAATGCTAGGCTAGGCCTTTGTCTAGACCCTGTGCCATGCATGCAAGCTGGGTCAATTGATGCCACTTTGGTAGTATCCGGTCCTAATGTTTTGAAATGTGGAGACTCTCCTTGGGGGTCTCCTTCTTGTCTGTTTCCTGATTTTATCAGGGCTCTGTGAGCACAGTGCCTACAGGTGTCACTCATCACCCTGATCCTGATCAATGTTTAACCTTCAGATGCTAGGCTAGGCCCTTTTCCAGACCCTGTGCCATGCATGCTGGCTACACAATTATACAATTTTTATTCTGGGTCAATTGATGCAACTTTCGTTGTATCTGGCCTAATTTTTTGAAATGTGGAGACTCTTCTTTGGGTGTCTTTGTTGTGTGTTTTGTGAATTTAGCAGGGCTCTCTGAGCACCATGTCACTCATTTCCCTGTTCCTGATCAATGTTGAAGTTTGAAACACTGGTACAGGCCTTATCCCATGCATTCATAATACACATTGGTAAAAAAAATTGAACTCTGGGGAATATATTGCACTTTTCCTGGTGTCTGTCTCTAACTTGAGCTGTTTTTTGGCAGCTTTGTTGCCCCATTGAAGGGTTTTCTAGGCCCTTGCTTCTACTCGCATTGATGAATGGGTTCGAATTTTTGGCAAACTGTTCCCGTCTTATTCGGCAACACTGCCCGTTTGATGGACTGAACTGAGACGAAGTTTAAAAGGTTTGCTCATCATTAAAGAGGACCATGTAACTTTATATTTTGCAAGTGCTGGCCTTTTTTTTTCTTCAAAATTCCTTTTTTTTTTGTTATGTTATTTGATCCTTCACCTGGGAACTGGCCCTTTGACTTGTCCATGTATTGCCCACTAGCCTTATTCAACACCCCAGATACATTGGTGGTGAAATAAAAAAATTATTTTCTTTTTCTAATTTCTCCTCCAAATATTTTTGGCTTTTAATACCCACAACCACAAGCCCAAGTATTACCTGTGACATAGGTATTGATGAGGGGCTTAAGGCAAAAGATAGGGCAGACAATAATATCCCCTAAACAATTGAGTCCTGGTGCTGGAACAGTCAGGACCCTAGCAAAAGGAAAGACATGTCACCATGGATGCCAGCTAGTGATGAGCGAGTACTAAAATGCTCGGGTGCTCGAAGCTCGGGCCGAGCATCCCGAGATACTCGTGTACTCGGCCCGAGTAACGAGCCCAATGTTATCCTATGGGAGACACGAGTATTTTTATGAAATGACTGCCGGCTGCCTGGAAAAACCCTAAAAATGTCACAAAAGTCTCAGAAGAGTGCTGAAATGACATGGCAACACCATGGGGAAGACCCCTGGAAGCATTTCTCACTCAAAAGTCACAGCTCTGAACAATGTTGTCCGAGTTTCACGCCAATTTTACGGAGTCTCCAGAAAACCTTCCAAAATGACACCAAAATGAATATTTAGGTTGGAAATGTTAAGGGCACATACCCAATAGTGAGATACAGCTGGTGTATGTCACTTTTTGTGATTACATAAAAGATTTTACGTGAAAACATTGTGCGACACTCCGATGACCCTGACAAGAGACGTACATGAAGCCCTGTCTAGAAATAAAGTGCCCATTTTGAGGAGCTGGGTCTATTGTAGTATCTTCCTTTGCAAGGGCAGTCAAAAATTGGGAGGTTCACCAATGCCCCTGGATACAGACATGCAGGATGGCATGTAAACAAGAACTGGGTGTATTTTAGTATAGCCCTTTGGTCAGGGCAGCCAAAAATTGGGAGGCTCCTCTTTGTCCCTGGATAGAGATGTGCAGGAGGGCCTGTAACCCTCAAGTGGGTGTATTTTAGTATAGCCCTTTGGTCAGGGCAGCCAAAAATTGGGAGGTTCAACAATGACCCATGCTTACAGACATGTAGTTGGGCCTGTAACCCTCAAGTGGGTGTATTTTAGTATAGCCCTTTGGTCGGGGCAGCCAAAAATTGGGAGGTTCAACAATGACCCATGCTTACAGACATGTAGTAGGGCCTGTAACCCTCAAGTGGGTGTATTTTAGTATAGCCCTTTGGTCAGGGCAGCCAAAAATTGGGAGGTTCAACAATGACCCATGCTTACAGACATGTAGTAGGGCCTGTAACCCTCAAGTGGGTGTATTTTAGTATAGCCCTTTGGTCAGGGCAGCCAAAAATTGGGAGGCTCCTCTTTGTCCCTGGATAGAGACGTGCAGGAGGGCCTGTTAAGAACTGGGTGTATTGTGTATAGCCCTTTTGTCAGGGCAGCCAAAAATTGGGAGGCTCCTCTTTGTCCCTGGATTGAGACGTGCAGGAGGGCCTGTTAAGAAGAACAGGGTGTATTGTAGTATAGCCCTTTTGTCAGGGCAGCCAAAAATTGGGAGGCTCCTCTTTGTCCCTGGATTGAGACGTGCAGGAGGGCCTGTTAAGAAGAACAGGGTGTATTGTAGTATAGCCCTTTTGTCAGGGCAGCCAAAAATTGGGAGGCTCCTCTTTGTCCCTGGATTGAGACGTGCAGGAGGGCCTGTTAAGAAGAACAGGGTGTATTGTAGTATAGCCCTTTTGTCAGGGCAGCCAAAAATTGGGAGGCTCCTCTTTGTCCCTGGATAGAGACGTGCAGGAGGGCCTGTTAAGAAGAACAGGGTGTATTGTAGTATAGCCCTTTTGTCAGGGCAGCCAAAAATTGGGAGGCTCCTCTTTGTCCCTGGATAGGAGTGCCTAAAAACATTTTTCCCATTGAAAAGGAGCGGGTCTCCTGTCGTTGTAATGCCCATTCTAACAGAATGGGCTAAAAAATTTACCACTGCGGGTATACCTCAAGCAAGAGCCTAACTATTCTAACGCTCATCATGGTGTCACATGAGGAGAAGGAGTAGCAGTCCAGCGATTAGCCAAAGTACGGAAGTGTGTACCCATGGGTGAGTGGAGGTACATGTCAAATTCAAATAACAAAATTAAATTCAGTTGTCATTTGCTGGTGGTGTGGTGAAGTCTGGCCCAATCCAACCCTTGTTCATCTTGATCAGAGTGAGCCTGTCCGCATTTTCAGTTGACAGGCGGGTGCGTTTATCAGTGATTATTCCACCTGCTGCACTGAAAACACGCTCTGATAAAACGCTAGCGGCAGGGCAGGCCAGGACTTCCAAGGCGTAGAGAGCCAATTCATGCCACGTGTCGAGCTTGGAGACCCAATAATTGAAAGGCACCGATGAATCTCGCAGTACAGTTGTTCGATCTGCAAGGTACTCCTTCAGCATCTGCCCAAACTTAGCATTTCTGGTGGCACTACCCCGCACCTCAGGGGCTGTGGTACGTGAGGGGCTGAGAAAACTGTCCCACAACGTAAAGACAGTTCCCCTGCCTCTGGCGGATTGGACTTGTGCCCCTCTCGGCCGTACGCCTTGGTTGTCCATCGAATCCTGACCTATGCCGCTAGCGTTTTGTGAGGGGAAGGATTTCACAACTTCCGTGACTATGGCCCTCTGGAACTGCAGCATTTTGGCTGACCTCTCCGCCTCAGGAACGAGAGACATAAAGTTCTCCTTGTAGCGTGGGTCTAAGAGTGTTGCCAACCAGTACTGATTGTCGGCCAAGATGTTCTGAACGCGAGGGTCACGAGACAGGCAGCTTACCATAAAGTCAGCCATGTGCGCCAGACTCTTAACAGCCATCACTTCAGTATCCAGACCAACACGATGACTGAACATGCTGTCCTCCTCCTCCTCCTCCTCCTCCTCATCTCCCCTGTCCTCTGGCCAGCCACGCTGAATCGAGGGTATGACTGGTGTGCATGTCATATCCCCAATTTGGCCTGAGAGTTGCTCTATGTCTTCATTCTCCTCCTCCTCCTCGTCATAGTCCTCCACTACACGTTTTGATGACATGAGGCTGGGCTGTGTGTTTTCACCCACACCCACTACAGTTTCTTGCTCTAAGTCATCGCGCTCGGCCTGCAATGCATCCTCTTTTATTTTCAGCAGAGACCGTTTTAGAAGGCAGAGTAGTGGTATGGTGACGCTAATAATGGCGTCATTGCCGCTCACCATCTTGGTGGAGTCCTCAAAGTTTTGGAGGACGGTGCATAGGTCCGACATCCATCTCGACTCCTCAGGTGTTATGTGTGGAGTTTGACCCATTTCCCGACGGCTTAGGTGATGCAGGTAGTCCACAACTGCCCTCTTCTGCTCACATATCCTGACCAACATGTGCAGCGTTGAATTCCAACGCGTGGGGACATCACACACCAGTCTGTGGGCCGGAAGACACAAACGGCGCTGAAAGCTGGCAAGGCCGGCTGAAGCAGCAGGTGACTTGCGAAAATGTGCTGACAGACGTCGAACTTTTACCAGCAGGTCAGACACCTCCGTGTATGACTTCACAAACCTCTGAACCACCAGGTTGAGCACATGGGCCACGCATGGAACATGCGTCAGCTGCCCTCGCCTCAAAGCTGCCACCAGGTTCCGGCCATTGTCACACACGACCTTTCCTGGCTTTAGGTTCAGAGGTGTGAGCCAGTGATCTGCCTGCTGTTTCAGAGCTGTCCACACCTCTTCTGCATTGTGGGGTTTGTCACCTATGCAGACTAGCTTCAGCACAGCCTGTTGCCGCTTTGCAGAGGCAGTGCTGCAGTGCTTCCAGCTTGGGACTGGTGTGGAGGGTAAAGTGGATGAGGATGCGCAGGAGGAGGAGGAGGAGGCTGAAGAGCATGACATTCCGGAGCTGTAGAGTGTCGGTGAAACCATGACAGCGGTAGGGCCTGCTATCCTTGGTGTGGGAAGGACGTGTTCCGTCCCTCGCTCAGACTGGGTCCCAGCCTCCACAATATTAATCCAGTGTGCCGTCAAGGAGATGTAGCGGCCTTGCCCACAAGCACTTGTCCACGTGTCAGTGGTTAGGTGGACTTTGGCTGAAACAGCATTGCTCAGGGCACGTGTGATGCTGTTGGACACGTGGTTATGCAATGCGGGGACGGCACATCTGGAGAAATAGTGTCGGCTGGGGACCGAGTAACGTGGGACAGCAGCCGCCATCAGGTCGCGGAATGCGTCCGTCTCCACCAGACGGAAAGGCAACATTTCTAGCGCTATGAGTCGCGAAATGTGAGCATTGAGGACTGTGGCATGTGGGGCATTGGCAGCGTATTTGCGCCTGCGTTCAAATGTTTGCTGAATGGATAATTGAACGCTGCGCTGGGACAAGGACGTGCTTGATGGTGGTGTAATTTGTGCTTCAGCAACTTCAGGTGCTGGACCGGAGGCTTGTTCGCGGCCAGCATGGACAGGGGATTGGCTTGCATGCACAACAGCCGAAGAGGTAGCAGTGACATCAGCACGCACCGCTCCTCGACTCTGTGGTACTTCCCACAAAGTCGGGTGCTTGGCTGACATGTGCCTGATCATGATGGTGGTGGTCAGGCTGCTAGTTTTCGTACCCCTGCTGATAGTGGCATGGCAGGTGTGGCAAATGGCCTTTTTAGAGTCTTCTGGAGCCAACTTAAAAAACTCCCAGACTCGGGAAGACCGAACATTTGCACAGGCACCTTGAGTCGTGTTGTTGTTCCGGGGAACGGTTGCCTGCCTTCTGCCTGCGGACGCAACCCTGCTTCGTACTGGCTGTTGGGATGCTACGCCTCCCTCCCCCTGTGCACTGCTGTCCTCGCTCTGCATATCCTCCTGCCATGTAGGGTCAGCTACTGGATCATCCACCACGTCGTCTTCCTCTTCCGCACCCTGATCCTCCTCCTGACTTCCTGGCAATTGTGTCTCATCATCGTCCACCCCTTGTTGAGACACTTTGACAACGTTCCGTTCGTCATAACGCGGCTGCTCAAATATTTGGGCATCTGTACATACCATCTCCTCATGACCCACTTCAAGAGGAGGTCGCGACAGGCCAGATTCTGCGAATGGATACGTGAACAGCTCTTCCGAGTGTCCTAGTGTGGGATCTGAAATGTCCGTGGACGTGTACTCGGCCAGGTGGTAGGAAGGAGGATCAGGTTGGGAAATGTGCGGTGCAGTATCACGGCTACTGACAGTTGACCGTGCGGAAGACAGGGTGTTTGTGGAGGTGCCCATCTGACTTGAAGCATTATCCGCTATCCAAGTAACAACCTGTTGACACTGGTCTTGGTTCAACAGTGGTGTACTGCTGCGGGCCCCAAGAATTTGGGACAGGACGTGCGAGCGAGGAGATGTGGCCCTTTGTTGTTGCGAAATGAGTGCTTGCACACGACCTCGGCCTCTGCCTGCACCACCATCACGTCCACTTCCTTGTTCCTTGCCAACGCCCTTGCCAACGCCTTTGCGCATTTTGCCTGTATAGAGCGACAACTGTCTGGTGACTGTGGAGGTCACAGGAGATTAGGATTTTAGTTCCCTAACCTGTAGAAAGGTATGACGTACAACAGTGTGGTGACTGTTGAGATGACAAGAGTTAGGATTTTAGTTCCCTAACCTGTATAAAGGGTATGACGTACAACAGTGTGGTGACTGTTGAGATGACAAGAGTTAGGATTTTAGTTCCCTAACCTGTATAAACGTATGACATACAACAGTGTGGTGACTGTTGAGATGACAAGAGTTAGGATTTTAGTTCCCTAACCTGTATAAACGTATGACGTACAACAGTGTGGTGACTGTTGAGATGACAAGAGTTAGGATTTTAGTTCCCTAACCTGTATAAACGTATGACGTACAACAGTGTGGTGACTGTTGAGATGACAAGAGTTAGGATTTTAGTTCCCTAACCTGTATAAACGTATGACGTACAACAGTGTGGTGACTGTTGAGATGACAAGAGTTAGGATTTTCGTTCCCTAAACTGTATAAAGGGTATGACATACAACAGTGTGGTGACTGTTGAGATGACAAGAGTTAGGATTTTAGTTCCCTAACCTGTATAAAGGTAGTACGTACACCTGTCTGGTGACTGTAATGGTTTCAAGAGAGGATTTTAGTCCCTAACCTGTATTAAGGTAGTACGTACACCTGTCTGGTGACTGTAATGGTTTCAGGAGACGATTTTAGTCCCTAACCTGTATTAAGGTAGTACGCAGTGGCGCACCCAGAAATTTCCCAAGGTAGTGGGTCCAAGAAACACACACCTGCCCTGAAAGGGGGGTGTCACCCCCCAGCGGGGTTCTGAGGGCAAAGCCCCCTGAAAGCAGCCTATTTTGTGGGCCCTTGGGTGCTGTGTAATTGTTCCTGTCTCCTGACATAGGGGCCCAGCTCCTTGTGTACTGCACCACTTCTCAGGGCCGTCCAAAGGGGGGTCCAGACACGTAGGTCCCCCCCCTTGGGTGCGCCTATGGTAGTACGTACACCTGTCTGGTGACTGTTTTGATGACAAGAGTTAGGATTTTAGTTCCCTAACCTGTATTAAGGTAGTACGTACACCTGTCTGGTGACTGTAATGGTTTGAAGAGAGGATTTTAGTCCCTAACCTGTATTAAGGTAGTACGTACACCTGTCTGGTGACTGTTTTGATGACAAGAGTTAGGATTTTAGTTCCCTAACCTGTATTAAGGTAGTACGTACACCTGTCTGGTGACTGTAATGGTTTGAAGAGAGGATTTTAGTCCCTAACCTGTATTAAGGTAGTACGTACACCTGTCTGGTGACTGTTTTGATGACAAGAGTTAGGATTTTAGTTCCCTAACCTGTATTAAGGTAGTACGTACACCTGTCTGGTGACTGTAATGGTTTGAAGAGAGGATTTTAGTCTCTAACCTGTATTAAGGTACTAAGTACAAGAGTGTGGTGACTCTAATGGTAACTGAAAAGCTTGGATTCCAATCTGTATCACCCTGCCTATATCCTCCTAGATTAGTCCTGAGAAGGACTGTTCTGGTCACTGGAAATCTTGGACTCCGATCTGGATCACCCTGCCTATGTCCTCCTAGATTAGTCCTGAGAAGCACTGTTGTGGTCAGCAGCAGTTTGCAGCCCTGATCCGGATCTACCTATGAGGGCCGCAAATCTGTCCCTAATCAGCAGCAGACACTCTCCCTACACTCACTGTCTGGATGGCTGTGTGCCGAGCACAGCGCACCGGGAGTTATAAAGGCTTGGTGACGCTGTGCAGGGCGGCCAATCACTGCTATGCCACAACTAACAGGGCTGTGGCATTGCAGTGGTCTGTCAGCCAATCCCTCTCAAAAGAGCGCCAACATGGAGAGATGACGACCACGAGCACAGCACGAGTAGCGCGAGATTACTCGGTGCTCGGCGAGTCGCCCGAGTACAGTGATACTCGTGCGAGTACCAAGTAGTGGCGAGCATGCTCGCTCATCACTAATGCCAGCACCATCTTTGGATTGCTGTAAAATGCAGCAACGCTTTGCTACCGTCTGCTGTAAGTTCGACTGGAACTTTCCCCTCCCACTGTATCCCCAACCGCCCCTCGTAGACTGTAAGCCCTCGCGGACAGGATTTCTCCCCTCTTGTATCTGTACGACCGAATTGTCCACATTTATTGTTACTTGTATTGTTACTATGTTACTTGTCCTAGTCTGCCCCTTTTAGCATGTAAAGCGCCATGGAATATAATGGCTCTATATAAATAAATAATAATAATAATAATAAACCTGCAGTTGGTGGATCGAGAAATCGAGGAGGAGGTAGTAGAGCCAGAAGCCCTTGTTTACCTGCCTTCCATAGCACCCCTGTCAGAGGCCTTCGACTGGGAGAATTCCATATAGGGCCGCCTAACAGCAAGTATTCTTGTAGGCCTGAACCACCTTGGACCTTGTAATTTCTTGAACAAAGAAGGCTGTCAGAGGCCCTTGCCGAGAGTGGTTCGAGGTAACTAAGCAGACCAGCTTTGAGGAGCAATGTACCCAGGCACCAGTCATCAGTGCTATGTCAATACGTCCACTCTGCAGGGACCCTGCATTAAGCAGAATGTAAAGTTGCAGGCTACCTCGCCATCAGTCCTGGAGTTGCCCTTTTGTCCGGATGATGACCGGTTGCAGTTATGACAAGAGTGAGGCCTGTTTTTTATGTCTCATGGCCTTGTAGGCCTAATTTTATTTATCCCCTTCCCCAGCTTTGCACTTGTTGTGCTTCACCCTGCTGGATTAATGCAGCCTTCGGGCTACACCTCAAGTCCTAAATAGACTTTACCCTTAATGAACTGTGCCCCATTATCTTGATGGCCTGTGCCCCATTTTAATGGATTCTGCTGATCCTTGTGGGACCTGCTTGGTGTTATGTACTGTTGTATGAAAAGGTAAGAATCAGAGGGCCTGATGTGCCACCCAGGTCATTTGTTTGTAACGTTCAAGAACTGTGCCTGGGGAAAGGACTCACTGATATGACGATACTCCCTGTGTTGTACTACTGCCCAGTCAGGGAATGTACTCCAATTTCTATGCGAGCTTCTGTGGAGATTGTTCTCCTGTTGGTCTATTGGCCTGTTCTATGAAAAAATGGACTTGGACCATATAGTTCCGGTGCTTCAACCCACACTATTTTTTCACATCATTTATTTATACATTATAAATAATTTGAAAAAAAAAGAAAGCTTGAGGTCTCCCTCAGTTTGGAAAGCCAGCACTGACTGTTGGGGCCTGGTATAGTTAGCGTTGGAAGGTCCATGGTTATTGGCCCACGCTAGCCCAAAAATAGCAGGCCGCAGCTGCCCCAGAAATGGCACCTCTATTAGAAGCGCCAATCCTGGCACTTTGCCCTGGCTGTTCCCGTTGCCCTAATGCATTGTGATAGAAGGGGTTAATGACAGCTGAGAAGTGAGAGCTCTCATCAAACCCTGGATTGGTGATGTTCAGGCATCTATAAGATGTCCACATTACCAGTCCGGTGAGTAAATAGTTAAAACACACACACAGAAAAATACCTTTATTTGAAATAAAACAGAGAGAGAAAGATACATTATTTGAAAAAAAAATGCACATATCCTCTTTTAATCCATTTATTAACCCCACACATACCCCTCCGAGGGTAATCCTCAACACGATGTTCAGCGAAGCTCTGCTAAATTGCGGTGAGCGCTTACAATACAGTGTCTAATCATTGCATGCAACACTCAGGGTACCTTTACACGCGGCTACATTTCTAGGGTGGCTACAGGTAACTTACTGGTTGCAGTGAAATCATGGAGACAAGGTTCTATCTTGTTGCTGTGTACAAATGGAATAATCTATCCATGATTTCACTGCAACCAGTAAGTTACCTGTAGCCACCCTAGAAATGTAGCCGCGTGTAAAGGTACCCTTACACTGACTGAGCCAGTAACATCTGAGAGTTCATCTGAGAACACAGCTGGTGCAGTTTCCACAGTACATCAGCTGTGAACTCATGTCACTGCCTGTGATTGTGAGAGAGCTGCTTGCAGTGAGCGGACACTGTAGGTTGTGGTCCCACTTTGGCATCAGCATCACCCAGCAAGGTTGCCCGCTCCTCGGACAGCAGCGTGTAGCTGCACAGAAATCCATGCAGCTTCACGCTCCTCTCCATATAGCCAATGGCAATGCTGGGTGATGCCGATGCATGGAACTGTGGCATAATGTCTCAGCTCACCGCAATGTAGCAGATCTGAGAAGCTTCACTGGACATCGTGTTGTGGATTACCATGGGAGATGTGTATGTTTGGGGTTAATAAATGGGTGAAAGAGGGAGTGTATGTATTTTATTTTAAGCAAAGGATTTTTCTGTTTGTGTTTTTAAACTATTTCCTTATAGGATTAGTGATATACGGTCTCACAGAAGCCTGGACATTTCCAATCCACGGCCTAATAACAGCTCTCAATCCTCAGCTAACCCCTTCTATTATCCCGATTGGCAATGCATCAGGGCATTGGGTAAAATGCCCAGAAATGGTCCTTCTAATAAATGTGGTAAATCTAGGGTGACTGCTGGCTGCTAGTCTTTCACTGAGGGGGCCAATAACTATATGCATCCCAGGGTGAAAATACCAATCCCTATTCATGTACTTTATCTTGGCTCCAGCCTCCGCTCTCCCCTCCAGCCTGTGCTCTCCCCTCCAGCCTCCGCTCTCCCCTCCAGCCTCCGCTCTCCCCTCCAGCCTCTGCGCTCCAGCCTCCGCTCTCCCCTCAGCCTGTGCTCTCCCCTCCAGCCTCCGCTCTCCCCTCCAGCCTCCGCTCTCCCCTCCAGCCTCTGCCCTCCAGCCTCTGCCCTCCAGCCTCCGCTCTCCCCTCCAGCCTCCGTCTCTCCCTCCAGCCTCTGCTCTCCCCTCCAGCCTCTGCCCTCCAGCCTCTGCTCTCCCCTCCAGCCTCCCCTCCAGCCTCTGCTCTCCCCTTCAGCCTCCGCTCTCCCCTCTGCCCTCCAGCCTCTGCCCTTCAGCCTCCGCTCTCCCCTCCAGCCTCTCCCCTCCAGCCTCTGCCTCTCCCTCCAGCCTCCACTCTCCCCTCCAGCCTCCCCTCTTCCCTCCAGCCTCCGCTCTCCCCTCCAGCCTCCGCTCTCCCCTCCAGCCTCTGCCCTCCAGCCTCCGCTCTCCCCTCCAGCCTCCGCTCTGCCCTCCAGCCTCTGCTCTCCCCTCCAGCCTCCGCTCTCCCCTCCAGCCTCCGTTCTCCTCTCCAGCCTCCCTTATGCCCTCCAGCCTCTGCCATCCAGCCTCCGCTCTCCCCTCCAGCCTATCCCCTCCAGCCTCCGCTCTCCCCTCCAGCCTCCGCTCTCCCCTCCAGCCTCCGCTCTGCCCTCCAGCCTCCGCTCTGCCCTCCAGCCTCCGCTCTGCCCTCCAGCCTCCGCTCTCCCCTCCAGCCTCCGCTCTTCCCTCCAGCCTCCGCTCTCCCTTCCAGCCTCCGCTCTCTCCTCCAGCCTCCGCTCTCCCCTCCAGCCTCCGCTCTCCTCTCCAGCCTCCGCTCTCCCCTCCAGCCTCCTGCCTCTGCCCTCCAGCCTCTGCCCTCCAGCCTCCGCTCTGCCCTCCAGCCTCCGCTCTGCCCTCCAGCCTCCGCTCTCCCCTCCAGCCTCCTGCTCTCCCCTCCAGCCTCTGCTCTGCCCTCCAGCCTCCGCTCTCTGCCCTCCAGCCTCTCCCCTCCAGCCTCCGCTCTCCCCTCCAGCCTCCGCTCTCCCCTCCAGCCTCCGCTCTCCTCTCCAGCCTCCGCTCTCCTCTCCAGCCTCGCTCTCCTCCAGCCTCTGCTCTGCCCTCCAGCCTCTGCTCTGCCTCCAGCCTCCGCTCTGCCTTCCAGCCTCCGCTCTCCCCTCCAGCCTCTCCCCTCCAGCCTCGCTCTTCCCCTCCAGCCTCCGCTCCCTCTTCCAGCCTCCGTCTCCCCTCCAGCCTCTGCCCAAAGCCTCTGCCTCCAGCTCTCCCCTCCAGCCTTTCCCTCCAGCCTCTCCTTCCAGCCTCCAGCCAATCCACTCCAGCCTCCAGCCAATCCCCTCCAGCCTCGCTCTCGCCCTCCAGCCTCTGCTCTCCCTTCCAGCCTCCGCTCTACCCTCCAGCCTCTGCCCTCTCCTCCAGCCTCCACATCCCCTCCAGCCTCCGCTCTCCCCTCCAGCCTCCGCTCTGCCCTCCAGCCTCCGCTCTCCCCTCCAGCCTCCGCTCTCCCCTCCAGCCTCCGCTCTCCTCACCCCTCCATATGCAATGTACAGTATCTACTATATAATTGCCGTAGGCACTTCCGTGTTCGGTCCCCGAAAAGACCGTGGCTATGTCACTCTGTAACGTCAGCACGGCGAAGCATTGGCCGGTAGCGGCCAATGCGAGTCGCTGGCCTGCGCGAGCAATGGCCGCAAGGCCATTGCTCGCGCAGGCTGAGTACGAGCAATGCGAGTCGCTGGCTTGCGCGAGCAATGGCCGCGAGACCATTGCTCGCGCAGGCTGAGTACGAGCAATGGCCGCGAAGCGGCCATTGCGAGTCGCTGGCCGAAAATCGAACCAGAGGCTCGGCCTCAAAGTTAACGATTTACCGGTCAGGTAGCGCGAGCAATGGGGCGAGGCCATTGCGAGTCGCTGCCTGAGCCGCGCTTCTAATTGGTCGGCGCCAGCGAGTCGTTACACTTGCGGCGCGCTTGCGGTAATCCTCATACAAAGTATAGTATTCTAGACACCCGATGCATTTGCATCGGGCTCACAGCTAGTTCTACTATATATTGTCTAAGGGTTTTTTGTGTGTGTCTGTCGCCGATATCGCGTCCTCCCCTCTCTCGCCGCTTCGTCCTCCGTCCTCCTCCCCCCTGCCGCTCTGTGCTCCATCCTCCCCATGCCGCTCCTTCCTCAACCTGCCTGTACTGCTACATCCTCCCACACCCCGCCGCTACCTCCTCTGTCCTCCATTCTCCTCCCCCCTGCTACTCTGTCCTCCCTCCTCCCCCCTGCCACGCCGTCCTTTCCCCGCCGCTCCTTCTTCAAAGTTCCTCCCAATTCAGCCCTCACCGCCTTCCCCATGCAATCTCTATTTCTATATTCTAGAATTCCCGATGCGTTAGAATCGGGCCACCAACTAGTGATATATAATATCTGCACTTACCCAGCCCTCAGGTAACTGACAAAACCTTCTTCCAATGGTGGCAGTATTCCTTTTGCTTTATATATCACATCTGTCTTTACACTTTGCACCAACAGGCAGTGGGTTTTCCTTGGAACCGATAACTCACCTCTACCTACCTGATATCCGTAGGGACTTCATTATCAGGGGCGTATTACAATAGGTGCAGGGGTTGTAATCGCAGCCTAGGGGGCCCAAATGTCCCTTTGGCCTATAGAAAAAGAGTATTACTATTAAAGATTTCCAATAATTGGAGGCCCCGTTGGAGCTTTCGCATCGGGGCCCCTGGGCCTGACGTTACGCCACTGTTTATAATGATACTTTAACCTGTAAGTTGCCTATATAACCCTTTAATGGCATATTCTTTATCAACTCTGCTTTACTTTATATATGTAGATAGAGGTTATTATACAGCTACAGAGTCTTTTGTTTCCCTAGTAATGACAGTACTTCCAGGATAGCTTCCTAATATATCCTACATGACGAATTATACCATAATATGTATGTGATCAGGTAAAACCTTGTACCAACACAATTAATACCAAACTCTTTTGCTATAATATTATTCCTCTCTGTATATCTCACAGGTTAACACATTTTGACTGTCTTGAAATATAATTATAACCCCTGGACACTGTTATTTATATCAGGCATATAGGTAACTTCTCTGAACAGTCCTAGAACTATCAGGCACTTGTTTTCCCTTCTCTTTTGCTTGTTACCTTTAATCTACTCTCTTCTCTTTTCAGTTATTCATTGGAACCCACCTAACCACTGTCCTCATTTAAGGATTGAAGTCTCACATCACTTTGAGGTATTCACCTAATACAGGGTGGGCCATGTATATGGATACAACTAAATAAAATGGGAATGGATGGTGAGATCAACTTCCTGTTTGTGGCACCTTCGTATATGGGAGGGGGGAAAACTTTTCCAAATGGGTAGTGACCATGGCGGCCATTTTGAAGTCAGCCATTTTGGATCCAACTTTATTTGTTTCAATTGGAAGAGGGTCATGTGACACATCAAACGTATTGAGAATTTCATAAGAAAAACAATGGTGTGCTTGGTATTAATGTAACTTTATTCTTTCATGAGTTATTTACAATTTATGACCAGTTCTAAAATGTGTTCAAAGTGCTGCCCATTGTGTTGGATTGTCAATGCAGCCCTCTTCTCCCGCTCTTGACACACTGATAGCAACACCGCAGAAGAAATGCTAGCACAGGCTTCCAGTATCCGTTGTTTCAGATGCTGCACATCTTGAATGTTCACAGCATAGACAGTTGCCTTCAGGTGACCCCAAAGATAAAAGTCTAAGGGGGTTAGATCGGGAGACCTTGGTAGCCATTCAACTGGCCCATGACGACCAATCCACATTCCAGGAAACTGTTCATGTAGGAATGCTCAGACCTTTTCCAACACAATGGTGCACACCACCACATTATGAAAGAAGCCATTACTCCAAAAGAAAAAAGAAAAGACATATTGATGTTTACAAACATACACAGGAACAAAGACCTACATTTTGGAGACGTGTCCTGTGGCCTGACAAAACTAAAATTGGGATAAGCTTGGAAGTAGAGATGACTGAATACCTGAGTGTTTGTATTCGGTTTGCTGAATAGCGGGGTGTTCACCAAATCCCCCATACTCCATTGAAATCAATTGCAGGCATCATCAAACGCATAAAAAACACCTTAAAAATGGACCAAAAGGTGCCAAGCACAGTTCAAACTGCTTTACAGTGTAGCTCTGCTGTTTTGGCACAGACATTAGCCTACACTATTTGTCAGAACTCCAGATATTCTGACTACCTTTTGGGCATTCTTGCCCTCTTCCAAGATGGCGTCTTTTACATCAGTCCTCTTCATTTGCCTGCTTTTATAAACTCCAGTCCGGCCTCTAGTTCTCTGCTTGACTATATTGCCTGGTTTTCTGCTCCTTGTGGCTTCTCAAGTTTCTCCGCCTACTCCTGCAAACCATGTGAGAGTTTCCTCTGAAGGAACTCATCTGAAGTTCTGTTTACCTATACCTGTTATCAGCATGCCTTCTGCTCCTAGTTGCTTGTGTTGCTCCTTCTGCTGTGTCTCTTGCCTCACCTGCCCTTGCAGACATGTAAGCTGGTTTGCTTTAGTAATGGGCACCTGTCAGATCATTTATGTCCCCTTTGCTATCACTATCTGTACCTGCAGCTTCATAGTCCTTAGCTAAGCATTCCTGCATTAGCAAATAGTGTACTGTTAAAGTTGAAAAGAACAGTTGTAACCTTACATTTTGTTTATAGTATACAAGAGGAAACATGGAGTATATTGCAATAAAAGAGTGATTTTTATTTTTTAGTTTAAAAATGAGTGAAAAGGGGATAGAATCAGGGAGACGCAGCTCACCACTAAAGCAGAGCCAAAAATTATCAGCCCAACTGCATGCTATTACAAAAGGTAAAACATGGGTTTATGGTATATATGACACAGGTACTGTTACGTACAATGACTCATTTGCATAGAAACATCATTTACAACCTCTATACATAGTAGGGTTTTGCAAGATCACAGCATGTAGACCAAAATACATAAAATCCATGATACACAGTGAACATCATAAAGTGCAAGTGCAGAGGACAAGTTCTGGTTTAGAAATCCATACCTAGGGGATGACAATAGTGGGGAGCGCGCTCCAGCAGAGAATAGTCCTATCAGAGGCCCCCATCACATTTTATTTATGTAGATTTACACACAGACTAGTAGAAAATGTAGGTTTATAACTGATTTTTTCAACTTTAACATTACACTATTAGCTAAGACAGAGATGCTTAGGTAAGGATTATGTAGCTGCAGGTCAGGGCCGGACTGGGACCAAAAATCAGCCCGGGAAGTAAAGACCCCACCAGCCCACACACTATATCATCTATCAGTCACAATAAATGAATTTTGTTTTTACATTGGCGTGACCCTCATCACTGTTTTACAAGAGTTATTTGGAGAGCCACATGTGAGTGGCGAGACACAGGGAGTACTCACCCACAGCTCCATTCACATGATACTTTTCAAAGCTACAGTTTCTCAGGATTGTGGGGTCCCAGCGGTCAGATCCACAGCGAAGAGAAAGTCATCACCTATACAGAAGAGAAGTGGTGACTTCCTTATTCAAGATAATTTAAACAACATGTAAATGCTGAAAATCCCGAAGTCCAATACCACCTCTCTGACAGCAGGACAGTATACAGGACAAGAGAAGTGGTACTGTGCAGTATATATACAGAATGATACAGATACTGAGGATTACACCCAGTATACAGGACAGGAGAAGTGATGCTGTGCAGTGTATATATACAGAATAATACAGATACTGAGGATTACACCCTGTATACAGGACAGGAGAAGTGGTACTGTGCAGTGTATATATACAGAATAATACAGATACTGAGGATTACACCCAGTATACTGGACAGGAGAAGTGGTACTGGGCAGTGTATATATACAGAATAATACAGATACTGAGGATTACACCCAGTATACAGGACAGGAGAAGTGGTACTGTGCAGTGTATATATACAGAATAATACAGATACTGAGGATTACACCCTGTATACAGGACAGGAGAAGTGGTACTGTGCAGTGTATATACAGAATGATACAGATAGTGAGGATTACACCCAGTATACAGGACAGGAGAAGTGGTACTGTGCAGTGTATATATACAGAATAATACAGATACTGAGGATTATACCCAGTATACAGGACAGGAGGAGTGGTACTGTGCAGTGTATATATACAGAATAACACAGATACTGAGGATTACACCCAGTATACAGGACAGGAGAAGTGGTACTGTGCAGTGTATATATACAGAATAATACAGATACTGAGGATTACACCCAGTATACAGGACAGGAGAAGTGGTACTGTGCAGTGTATATATACAGAATAATACAGATACTGAGGATTACACCCAGTATACAGGACAGGAGGAGTGGTACTGTGCAGTGTATATATACAGAATAACACAGATAGTGAGGATTACACCCAGTATACAGGACAGGAGAAGTGGTACTGTGCAGTGTATATATACAGAATAACACAGATACTGAGGATTACACCCAGTATACAGGACAGGAGAAGTGGTACTGTGCAGTGTATATATACAGAATAACACAGATACTGAGGATTACACCCAGTATACAGGACAGGAGAAGTGGTACTGTGCAGAGTGTAGCATATGACTCAAGCAAGGATTGCATTGCACCGCCTGGAGGCTCTCCTGATCTGAGCATGACGGCTTCATGTATTTCTATGCAGCTGACATTTTCAGGTCAGGTTAACCGCCGGCTGATTCTGGGCAGTGCGATGCGATAGCTGCAGAAACAAACACTGCAAAAGCGCCATGTATGAATATAGTCTAAGGTGATCGCACTAATGTTATCATGCCCCTGTAGCTGTTAGTGACATGAAGACCAGCATCAACGCCAGCTCTGCACATCTCTGCCTCCCATGATGAAGGCAGTGCGTCTGTGTGGCGCCCCTGCAACAAGGGCGGCGACAGGGTGGACTGCAGCCAGACGAGGTAAGACGGTTGACTGAGGAACACACACACACCGACCCAACGCCTAGAAACTCTATGTCAGGCAAGGGGTGGCGGGAGTTTAGAGAAGTGTGGGTGGAGAGAAAGAGACACGGACAAGTATATGGAGGAACTAGGCACGAGTTGGGCCTAGGAACACTACGTTGGAAGAGCAGAGGAGGCGAGAAAGAAGCACCACAAGCTGAGACACCACACTGAGAATAGTGGTAGAACAACGGGCACGGCAGCCGCAACTGACATAGCTGACCGGAGGACCCAGAGCTGACTACCGGAGAGAAAGAGGGAGCTTGGTGAGCCCAAATTACACCTGGGTCACTGGAGAGCTAGGCCAGGACAACTAGAGCGCTGGCTCTGTAGAGGTGACTGTGGAGACTTCAAGACCCTAATCACGAGGCATCCTGGCATGTTACGGAGACTCTAAGGCCCGTGACCAAAGTACCGCAGCGGAGTAGGACTAGGATTAGTGACCCTAAAGCAGAGAGAGACATCACTACAAAGCCCATAACGGCCGGACCAAACCCATGTGCGAGGACAGAGACAGTAGAGGCCTGGAAGGTACTTTGAGGGAAGCGATGGAGAGGAACCATCTGAGCTGCAGTGGCACCCGGGTCCCTGACAAGTGTAAGAACGGTGAACTGTACTGTAACTGACTTTTAAGAACTTTGGAACAGTAAAGTGCTGGTAAGCTCAAAAGTGCCTGTGACTGTTCATTACTACACTGCAGCAGAGACCTCCACCTGCTGAGCATCTTTGCTGTCCCTGCGTGCTGGCTGGAGACACTGCTGGGAGACACACGAGTGCAGCATCCAGAGCATGCCATTATCCACTACTCATGTACTGGGGGCACCCAGCCCCACCCATAAGAGCTTAACATCTACGCTGCCCCTCACCACCATCCCCCAGCAGGAATACGGCAGCGGTGGTCAACCTGACCACATACCACAGGTGGGGTCACGACAAACTCCCCTGTATATAACCCCTTTTTGGACTTAGCACAGGCCACGGGACTGGGTCACGACCCCCGTGACTCCCCAGCGACAGCAGCTGCCCGGTCTCGAGTAACCTACGGCCTGGTGGCTTCTCATCTGCACCCGAGCTTCATCAGAACACTGCACTGTCCCAGGTGGGCAGAGCAGACATGAAGGACACTGCGCAAGCTAAGGGGGGCAGAGCAGACATAAAGGATACTGCGCAGGCACAGGGGGGCAGAGCATACATGGAGGACACTGCGCAGGCTCAGGAGGGCAGAGCAGACATGGAGGACACTACGCAGGCTCAGGGGGGCAGAGCGGACATGAAGGACACTGCGCAGGCTCAGGGGGGCAGAGCAGACATGGAGGACACTGCGCAGGCTCAGGAGGGCAGAGCAGACATGGAGGACACTGCGCAGGCTAAGGGGGGCACAGTGGACATTGATGACACTGAGCAGGCTCACAGGTGCAGAGCGGACACGAAGGACACTGCGCAGGCTCAGGGGGGCAGAGCGGGCATGGAGGACACTGCGCAGGCTAAGGGGGGCACAGTGGACATTGAGGACACTGAGCAGGCTCACAGGTGCAGAGCGGACACGAAGGACACTGCGCAGGCTCAGGGGGGCAGAGCGGGCATGGAGGACACTGCGCAGGCTCAGGGGGGCAGAGCAGACATGGAGGACACTGCGCAGGCTCAGGAGGGCAGAGCAGAGATGGAGGACACTGCGCAGGCTAAGGGGGCACAGTGGACATTGAGGACACTGAGCAGGCTCACAGGTGCAGAGCGGACACGAAGGACACTGCGCAGGCTCAGGGGGGCAGAGCGGGCATGGACGACACTGCGCAGGCTCAGGGGGGCAGAGCAGACATGGAGGACACTGCGCAGGCTCAGGAGGGCAGAGCAGAGATGGAGGACACTGCGCAGGCTAAGGGGGCACAGTGGACATTGAGGACACTGAGCAGGCTCACAGGTGCAGAGCGGACACGAAGGACACTGCGCAGGCTCAGGGGGGCAGAGCGGGCATGGAGGACACTGCGCAGGCTCAGGGGTGCAGAGCGGACATCAAGGACACTGCACAGGCTCAGGGGGCAGAGTGGACACGGAGGACACAGCCAGCCCGGAGTTTTGTATACTTGGCGCTAACAGCTGCTTGAGTCCTGTGTCACCGCTATCTTACTGGGCAAAGTGTCTGGATGAAGCTGGGGGCCACACTGGGTTACTGCACATTGTCCGGGAAGATAAGCTTGTCAAAACAAACACGACTCACAATCGTCACCATGTGCATGGACACATACATATATCATCACACATGCACCAATTACGGATACACACATCACATGTCACCACTTACATACATCACCATGGGCACAGACACACGCATGCACATACATCAAAACATACACAGATGCGCACACACCACAGTAAAGGACCTGAGGCTGCATTAATCACACGGAATGAAGTATACTAATCCCTCTCCTGTTTCTGCCTGTCTGACCCCTCTAGCTGGGTTTCACCCCATCTACACCAACTTCCCACACACAAACACCCCCATACACACAGACACCCATATACACCCCACATACTCACACCCATATACTCACACCTATATACACACACAGACATCTATATACACGCCACATACACACACCCCCATGAACACACTCATACACCCCACAAACACATACACACAGACACTCATATACACCCCACATACACACACACCCCACATACACACATATGCAGGCACCCATATACACCCCACATGCACACCCCCATATACACAGCCCCATTTACACATACAGACACCTATATACACTCCCATATATACACACACCCCTATAAATACACACACACATATACACATCCCCATATACACATACCCTACATACACACACAGACATCTATATACACCCCACATACACACCCATATATACACACACACCCATATACACACCCCACATACACACACACCACAAACACATACACAGACACCCATATACCCCCCACATGCACTCACAGACATCCATATGCACCTCACACACACACACACACACACACACACAGACACCCATATACACCTCACATACCCCCCCCCCCCATACATAAACACATGCACTCCCCCATGTACACACATACCCCCATGCATACTCCCATATACACACACAAACACACACCTAAGCAGCAGGAGAGTTAACTTTGCTGTTACTCACAGCTCTGTATGAAGTTTCCCCTGTGGAGCAGCATCTCCTCAGCGTGCTGCACAGTCTGCTCACTGTTTCCTGCTCTCCAGTTATTGATGAAGAGCACAGCACACTGTAACCTACAGTGACGGCTTGTGCACCAATCAGAGAGCAGGTAGCAGACATTGCAGGCTCTAGTGATTGTTTCCTGCTGTCTGATTGGTAGATCAGCAATCACTAGAGCCTGCAATGAATCAAGCAGTGAAGGATCCCGGGACTGGTGAGCAGAGGGTGAACTCCGCCCACAAAAACAAGTGTCAGCGCTGATTCTGGCCAGACAGAGAGAGCCCTGTGCGCGCTGCAGCGGCCCTTGTCAGCAAGGACGTGCGCGCACACAGGGACTCTGAGGTGAAATTTAAAGGGCCAGCGGCCCATTTTGCAGTTAGGGGGCCGGCCCATAGGGAATTGTCCCGCCCCTACCTATGGCCAGTCCGGGCCTGCTGCAGGTACAGATAGTGATAGCTTGGGGGGTATAAACAATCTGACAGGTGCCCTTTAAGTGCTCTGTCACTTCGATGTTTAAATAGATGCAGAGCATGAGACTATTCTGGACTGAGTAGTTTTTCTCTGCATCTGGTTTAGGACTTTCTTTGACTTCCTTTCCCAGGCCTCCCTGGGTGATTAAAGAGGACCTGTCACCCCCCTGGTGCATGGCAAACTAAATGCAGCACTGAATGCAACATGTCTGCTGCATTCAGGGAAGCTTTAAGAAAGACTTTACAAACTTTACAGATAAGAGGTCGCCTGGGTTGGGTCTGAATCAGAAGTCCTTGCTGCTGGCACAGTCCTCCCTGCCTCCTCCTTGTTTGTTCCGCCCCATCTATGTGTCTGCTGCCGCCTCTTCTTCTGCTGGGTCTGCCCTCCTCTTCTCCTGCTTTCTGTTAATCACGCTGCCGCACAGCTCTGGGTGTGAGCAGCATTGTGTGACGTCAGTGGCAGATTCCCGCCCTGCTGTTTGAATAAAGCACAAACAGGGCAGGCTCTGCTGCTGATATCACGCAATGCCGCTCACACCAAGAGGTGCGGCACCGTGATTAACAGAGAGCAGGAGGAGGGCAGACCCAGCAGAAGAGGAGGCGGCGGCAGACACATAGAGGGGGCGGAACAAACAGGGAGAAGTCAGGGAGGACTCTGCCAGCTGTGAAGACCTCTTATTCAGACCCAACCCAGGCAACCTCTTATCTGTTAAGTTTGTAAAGTCTTTCTTAAAGCTTACAAGGGGGCTAGAGACATGGGGGACCCCTTCCCTGAATGCAGCAGACATGTTGCATTCAGTGCTGCATTTAGTTTGCCATGCACCAGGGGGGTGAAATGCCCTCTTTAAATGTCTTTATAGACTTTGCCTTAACATTCCCTGGTTAAATCAAAAAAAGAGAAAAAAACCAGGGCACTGCAAGGGAACATAGAATACTGCACATATGTAAGTCCTAATTGGACAGTGTGGACACGTCCTCGGACGGTGGTGCTCGCAATGGGGAGTCCTTATAATGAACAAATAGGCAAGAAAAAATATATGCGGCACTCACCGTGGCTGAAATCTTCTGTTTATTGTATCCAAATACAGGAAAAAACAGTCATTTTGCAGACTTGGGGGGAGGGAGTGAGGGGTGCACCGACAACGGGCACTGTTTCGCGGCTGGTTGCCGCTTCTTCCGGACGAAGGTTGAACTTGCCATTGACTTTCCTTTTTACATAATTTCTTAGTGTCAACTGAGCTTTAAAGTCTGCACTGCTGATTGCATTTTCCTGTGATGTTTCTCTAGAGACCTTACCTTTAAAGGGAACCTGTCAGGTGACCGCAACGTTATACAAGAAAGAAGCATCACACCGATTTGAAAACATGGGAGCGCGCTGGAAAATAGGATATCAGGATACACAGAGCAAAGGGGGAAATGGCAGCTGAGAGAAAGCCCAATTGTCTATGCTACCAAAGACACCATCCTATTTACCATAGGAACATGTAAGTATTAAAATAATTTTTATCAGCAATTACACTACACATTTAGGTCAGACGGGGATGCTTAGAGATGTACTAGGAAGCTGCAGGGACAAGTAATGATAGGTTTGGGGCATAAATGACCTGATAAGTTCCCTTTAAGGTTTCATTTAATATAATCACTGCGTGTTCATAGGCTTTGAGTTTTCCCTCTGCACTTTGTTTATCACCGTGTGTTATATATAGACTATTTCACCTATAAACTTTGTTCAGTTGTGTCTTTGCTCCATGTAAAGATTCCAGGGTAATCCGTTATAAATATTACACTATTACTGCACCACTGTCACACTCAGCATGCTTGCGAGCCGCTCATGAACCTCAGACATCCTCATCATAACTTCTCAGAGGTTGTGTCAGGATACACAGCTGGTATCATGCAGCAGGAAATCTAGCTGAGGCCCCGCCATATTGTTTGATGCTTTGTTTGAAGCAGATTTTGAGAATCTGCATGTCTATCCGGAAGCCAGCAAATTCTATGAGAGTTTCAAAGTAGAGATGAGTAAGTAGTGAAATATTCCTAATTGCTATACTCCTAATGAGTACTTTGTAATACTCGCGTATTTGTACGAAATAGCAAGTTCAATGTAAGTCAATGGGGAACGTGAGTAATTTTCTGCTGGACCCGAAGAAGAGGTCTGGGGGGGTTGCAGAAAGTAGAAAGATAGAGATGGATGATGAAGTGTGAAGTGCTCAAACTGCATGGGAGCAGTAGGCAGACATAATGTAGACTATGTCTGCATACAGTTCTGCCATACAGTTGTCTGCTTTGAGTGACAGGACCTATTAAAAGTAAAAAATGAAATGTTTGGGTCTAGGTAATTGGGGTCCAAACAGCTAAGAGCTGCAGCTTTTACTGCAGGGAAAAAGGTCTAATATCTTCTGTGTGCCAGGCTCCAATCACCTGTAATGTGGTGTCCCTGCGGTTCAGCCGCCACAATGGTACTGCACCTATCCAATAGGTGTGGCATCATGCTCACAGATAAGAAGGGAAAACTTTGCTGAGACCCCCAACATACACCCAACAAAATCTGAACTCCAGGCCAAGGAGATGCTGGGTGGAAGTGCAGTCCCCATCTATTGGCTAGAGGGAGAAGTTAGGTTAGGGGTGGGAGGCAGAAAGAGAGGAGAGATTTTTAGAGAAGTCTGGAGCTGGGAAGGAGCAAGACACACATGGGCCAGCTACAAATCCCAGGCCCAAAGACCCAAATCTGCAGCTGGTCATGCCAGCCAGTCAGAGGAGCTAGCTGCACAGGGTATTCGGTCTGAATATCTTCAGGACCAGCCAAGAAAGTGGAGGTCACTGCACTGCATATAAAGTGATTACCATCGTTACCATTGTTGAGCCCTAAAGATTCCATTAAGAAGTCATTGCTGTGGTTTGGAGTCAGCATATTCATAGAAATGTCATTAGTTTGCCATGGGTATTGTGGAGCCAGGACTTCTGGAAGTCTTCCAGCTGTCTACACTGATGCATGGATACTGTTCCCTTGCAGTTTGAGCACTTTATCATCCATCTCTGCCTTTTAACAGCCCTCCCAGACCTCATCACTTATTTGGTTTGAGCGTCTTTTTTTTCTTTGGTTATACTGCACCTGCCAATCAGAATAATGCCATTATCAAAGATGAGTATGGCATTACTATGACTGGCATGCAATCCCAGCATGTTTATTTGCTGAAAATCAGTCAGCAAACATGTGCTAGGCAGCTCACTCAAGTATCATGAGTAAAATCCAAAACACCCTCAGAGTACCAAGTAACCCAAATACCTTAATATTTGTGCAAGTAACAAATAATGAGGAGTTTACTCGCTCATCCTTATTTCAGAAGTGCTGTGCCTATGTGTTTTTTTACTTGCATATTTGCTGAAGATTTTGGGGCAGAAAAAAGAAATCTGAACTACATGGGCAAGGAAACAAAAACACAACGTGGACACAGCACATCTGCACGACCCTAGAGTTTGCTGGCCCAAGATAGACATGCAGATTTTGATGCAGATTCTGAATCTGCATAAAAAAAAAAGATCAAGCAACACGCCGTAGGCGCAGGGCATAAGAGAGTCCAAGGAGAGCCACAGTTGTGGTGAAAGGACTCAAGGATTCTGCTTGCCCCCTGGCTACTTCCACAGAGACTTCTAGGGCAGGGGTGGCCAACTATAGTCATCAATGTCTGAAAACCGTGCAAGTTTTCTGAATTTCCTTAAAATTGTTCAGGTGCTAATTTCATCACCTGCAGAGGTGATGGAAGATTCTAGCACCCTGTGCAATGCTAGGGATATACTGAAAACATGCACTCTTTTCAGCCCTTGAAAACTGTACTTGGCCATCCCACGTCTACTGAAGTGGGTGTAGTGTCTTCTAGTTCCATATCTTACACCTTCAGGCCAGAGGCCTGGGGCTTGTTTACTAGTCTCTGTTGGGTTGTATCAAAGCACCTGTTTGCAGAAACAGTCCAGCACGCAAGGAGTGAACTCAAAAAATGTTACTATAACGCACAGACTATAAGTCTCAAACAAAAAAATAATAATATACATAATATATAAATATAACTAAAGTCCCACAGGGATGAGCAGCAGCACGCAGACTGTTAAAGTAGTGTAAAGTCCATGAAGGGCAGAATCCATTAAGGTCTTTCAGTTGAACCACAAAGACTGCATGCATGCCCAGTAGAGGGAAGTGCAAACAATCCTAAATGTTGGAAAGTTTAAATAAATCATTTAACAAAACCACTAGGCCTTAATCAAAGATAACAAAGAACTGGAATAAAAACATGTCCCAAAAATCATTATTTAGCCAAAAGCCAACTAAGGGAATGGTCACTGTCTCCTGACCCACCAACATGCTTTTAGGAAGGTCCAGTGAGATTGTCTCTCGCCATTTTTAGCCATGCCCTGGATGGTTGTCGTCGTTGGTAATGGTTGTCATCGATGGTTGTCTTGGAGGGTCACAGGGGCTATTCTTCTAGGTGGATTCAATACCACCACCTACCTCCCAGCACACTCCATCATGGCCACCGCTTGAGAGAATGATGGAGGAACTATGGGATGACCACACCCTCTAGGACAGACAGGACTTGAACCATCTTGTGGAACACTGACATGCCCTGTGGGTTTGGGTGCATTTAGCTGGCCAACCAACAGACACTTTGGCTGCACCTGGTGCCAACGTTTCTCCAGGTTGGCCCCCTCCTGCCACTCCTGGAAGTACTCGGTGGTGCCAACCCAACATACGCCAACTGCAAACCACCCCTTCCTGCTCCACACCTTCATGAAAGTGACCTCATCCCTGAAAAAGATGGTATGTAGTCTTTGGTGAAGATTGTCACGCTGCAGGGCGGAGCGGTTGATATAGCAGCAGCACTTAGTGCCATGTTCCACTAGGAATCCAAGCCCCTTATCCTGTTTGAATTTTACCACCTTGCCTTGGGTGCATTGGTCGAGGAAGACATTAGCCTTAGGCCCCTGCAACCATTCCCGAGCAATGGCATCTGCATGTCAAATCTCCTCAACAAATGAGACAGGACAAGGTGGTTGATGTCTTGTTGGATAGTTGCATGGAGGGAGTAGGGGTCCCCACATGGCATTGCCACAGTTGAATGCCTTTGGAGGTGGTGAGGGTGATCCACACGGTTGGGAAACAGTGCCTTCTAGGTGTTCCTGTTTCTTGGCCTCCTTATAATAGTCCTGGTTCTGGTAGTATTGGGGAATGGGGTGAGTTAGCTGCAACACCGGCTGAAGGTGGGTTTTCGCCAAACATGCTGCCAGATCATGTCCAGTGTGGCATGTGGTGCTTCTAGTCCCGGATGCCTTAGGCCTCGTGCACACGTTGAGTATTTGATGAGTTTTTTACCTCAGGATTTGTAGACAAAACCCGGAGTGAAGCAATCAGAAGAAAGGTATAATAGAAACACCTGCACCACTTCTGTATTTAAACATCCACTCCTGGTTTTGGCTACAAAAAAGGTAATAAACTCATCAAATACTCAGCGTGCATGTGGCCTTAGGGTAAATGTCTCCTGACTGCTGTGACTCATTCCTCAGGTCCGCGTCTTGCATCAGAGCACAGGATTGGATCCACACCTCATTGGAGATGAGGCCCAAAGTGGGAAGTGTGGAGGAGCTCCAGGTGACATATGTCTCCATCTCTTCTCCATGATGCCACTCTGGGTCTGGTTCTGTCAACCTACCTTCTGCCCCTGGGGTGGTTAGGTAGATTACATCTTCTGAGTCCAGTTCAGCCATGCCTTGCAGAGGATCCATCAGCAAAGTAATGGCGAATGTAGACAGTGTACCTGTGTGCCACTGGGAATGCACAGGTAAGATGGTGTCCAGGGTAATAGATATAGGAACAGGGACTTGTGGCTGCACTCCCGCTCCAAAAAAATCCAAGATTCAAGAATTATTTGAATTGATATGGTGGTGTTTATTTCTACGCATTTCGGGGTAAACCCCTTCCTCAGGAATACAGCAATATTAATTAATATTTAATTTATTTTAATATTAATATAGTTAATTCCTTCATTTATTTATTTATTTTTTTTTTTTTAGTTTATTTTTATTTAAAAAAATGCACAACAAAATATCAATCATTTAAAAAAAGGGATTTAAAGCAATGGACCGGAAAGAGGCGTAATCACTTTTTAAGCTGTGTCCAGCAGACAATTTGGTGCTGTCAAACTAACGGTCCTTTCACACTAGAGTTTGTTACAATTTGCGGCAGATTTACCGCATCTGCCGCCTAACGGCCGCACTTGCTGCGCACTTGTGGCAAGCCCCATGCATTGTCTATGGGGATTGTGGCAGGTGCGGCAAGTACGGTATAACCGTGGTTCCGGCACTTGCTGCAGTTTCGGCCGTGAAAAAAAACAGTCAGCAGCGTTTTTTTTTTCGCTGCCGCAAGTGCCGGAACCGCGTTTATACCACACTTGCCGCACCTGCCACAATCCCCATAGACAATGCATGGGGCTTGCCACAAGTGTAACGCCATTAGGCGGCAGACGCGGTAAATTTGCCGC
>JARQOC010000005.1:239233942-239276731 GCA_033576535.1 Allobates femoralis | reverse complement strand
GACCCCTGTGTGGCTGCATATAGTATACATTACACACACAGCTCTAGAGCCTTATAGACACACACATGAACATTTTCGGCTGTATTCACAGTTGACTTGTTGACATTCTGTTTATTATATGTTCCTAAAGCATAGCCATTGATTATTAGATGTAAACGGATGCAGAGGTGGCCCACTACATGTGTAGGTTGTGTTATGTGACAGATTTAAGGGTATGTGCTCATGATCCGGAGACATTGTGTCTTCTATCCTGTGGGGACGCCGGGGATCTCCTCAGGTGTACACAACCATTCTCGCCCACGATCTGGGTTCGGGACACGGCAGCTTTTCCCTGCATTCACCCATTGAAATCATTTCCGACTTGGCAGCACTACATTGACATATTTTGTGGAGAAATGGTGGCACAGAAATCTGCCTGGCAGGTCAGTTAGTGCTGCGGAGAAAACAAGAACAGTGGGAACGGGATTCTGTAAATATACTGTGCTTGTACTGCACAATACAGCGTTATGGACGCAGCACAAACACTGAGAGCTTAGAGGGGAGAAAGGAACATGTTGAACATTATCTTCAGTGCTAAGAACTGACATATAGCAGAGCACAGACACACCACGTAATGATCAGAGGGGTCTCTACTTCCACTTAATTCAGTTAGGCTAGGGTCACAGTTCATTTTTCACAAGCGTTTTTGGAGACCTGCGTTTTCAAAAACGCATGTAAAAAATGCACCCATAGGCCCCTATGTTAAAAAACGCATGCCCTAATAGCAAAAAAGCATATGTGACTGTACCATGCGTTTTTGGTGCATTTCCAAAAACGCATGCGTTTTTTAATATGGGGCCTTATGGGAAACGCATGCAAAAACGCATGTACAATTAGTGCCATTCAAAAACGCATGCGTTTTCCATAGGAGCCCATGTTAAAAAAACGCAAGCGGTTTAGAAAACGCATGCGTTTTTTTAACATGGGCTCCTATGGAAAACGCATGCGTTTTTGAATGGCACTAAAAGGTACTAATTGTACATGCGTTTTTGCATGCGTTTTCCATAGGGGCCCATGTTATAAAAATGCATGAGTTTTCTTCAAAAACGCATGCGTTTTTCAAAACGCTCCAAAAAATAGTACATGCACTATTTTTGGGTGCAGATTTAAAAACGCAGCCAAAAACGCAGGGAGCCATCACACACCTTACAAAAGTCATGCTGACATGAAAAAACGCATGAGTTTTGTTAAATCAATAAAAAAAACTCATGTCAACTGTGAACCCAGCCTTAGTGTCCAAAACCAACAGGACAAAAAGCATAAAGCACAATACATAATACAATGGACTGGGGACACACTGTCTGCTATATACATACACCACACACACACACACTGTGCACCTCCCCAGCATAAAGCACAATATATAATACAATGGACTGGTTACACAATGTCTCCTATATACATACACTACACACACATTGTGCACCTCCCCAGCATACAGCACAATATATAATACAATGGACTGGGGACACACTGTCTGCTATATACATACACCACACACACACACACACACACAATGTGCACCTCGCCAGCATACAGCATAATATATAATACAATTGACTGGGGACACACTGTCTGCTATATACCGTACATACGCCACACACACACACACTGTCCACCTCCCCAGCATACAGCACAATATATAATACAATGGACTGGGGACACACTGTCTGCTATATACACACACTACATACACTATACACACACACACACTGTGCACCTCCCCAGCATACAGCACAATATATAATACAATGGACTGAGGACACACTGTCTGCTATATACACACACTACATACACTATACACACACACACACTGTGCACCTCCCCAGCATACAGCACAATATATAATACAATGGACTGGGGACACACTGTCTGCTATATACACACACTACATACACTATACACACACACTGTGCACCTCCCCAGCATACAGCACAATATATAATACAATGGACTGGGGACACACTGTCTGCTATATACATACACTATACACACACACACACTGTGCACCTCCCCAGCATACAGCACAATATATAATACAATGGACTGGGGACACACTGTCTGCTATATACACACACTACATACACTATACACACACACACTGTGCACCTCCCCAGCATAAAGCATAATACATAAAACAATGGACTGGGGACACAATGTCTGCTATATACATACACCACACACACACTGTGCACCTCCCCAGCATACAGCATAATACATAATACAATGGACTGGGGACACAATGTCTGCTATATACACACACTACACACACTGTGAACCTCCCCAGCATACAGGACAATATATAATACAATGGACTGGGGACACACTGTCTGCTATATACACACACTACATACACTATACACACACACACTGTGCACCTCCCCAGCATAAAGCATAATACATAAAACAATGGACTGGGGACACAATGTCTGCTATATACATACACCACACACACACACTGTGCACCTCCCCAGCATAAAGCATAATACATAAAACAATGGACTGGGGACACAATGTCTGCTATATACATACACCACACACACACTGTGCACCTCCCCAGCATACAGCACAATACATAATACAATGGACTGTCGACACACCTGTCTGCTATATACATACACCACACACACACACACACTGTGCACCTCCCCAGCATACAGCACAATACATAATACAATGGACTGTCGACACACTGTCTGCTATATACATACACCACACACACACACACTGTGCACCTCCCCAGCATACAGCACAATACATAATACATTGGACTGGGGACGCACTGTCTGCTATATACACATACACACAACACACACACACACACACACACACACACACACTGTGCACCTCCCCAGCATACAGCACAATACATAATACAATGGACTGTCGACACACTGTCTGCTATACACATACACCACACACACACACTGTGCACCTCCCCAGCATACAGCACAATACATAATACAATGGACTGTCGACACACTGTCTGCTATATACATACACCACACACACACACACACACACTGTGCACCTCCCCAGCATACAGCACAATAGATAATACAATGGACTGTCGACACACTGTCTGCTATATACATACACCACACACACACACACTGTGCACCTCCCCAGCATACAGCATAATACATAATACAATGGACTGTCGACACACTGTCTGCTATATACATACACCACACACACACACTGTGCACCTCCCCAGCATACAGCACAATACATAATACAATGGACTGTCGACACACTGTCTGCTATATACATACACCACACACACACACTGTGCACCTCCCCAGCATACAGCACAATACATAATACATTGGACTGGGGACACAATGTCTGCTATATACATACACTATACACATACTCACACTGTGCACCTCTCCAGCATACAGCACAATACATAATACAATGGACTGGGGACACAATGTCTGCTATATACACACACTACACACACTGTGCACCTCCCCAGCATACAGCACAATATATAATACAATGGACTGGGGACACAATGTCTGCTATATACGCACACACTGTGCACATCTGCAGCACACCTATTTACATACGACACGCCTCCAGCCACACTCGCACTCCCCATGCACGTGACCGATCACATGACTGTGACATCATCACAGGTCCTTCACCTCCCTGGATCCCGGAGCAGAGTGAGTGTCCTGTGCACACAGTGCAGCACGCAGCCTCTGGTTCTCCATACATTCAGTCCTGTACCGGCCCTCCTCTGGTTCTCCATACACAGTGTAGCCCTGTACCGGCCCTCCTCTGGTTCTCCATACACAGTGTAGCCCTGTACCGGCCCTCCTCTGGTTCTCCATACACAGTGTAGCCCTGTACCGGCCCTCCTCTGGTTCTCCATACACAGTGTAGCCCTGTACCGGCCATCCTCTGGTTCTCCATACACAGTGTAGCCCTGTACCGGCCCTCCTCTGGTTCTCCATACACAGTGTAGCCCTGTACCGGCCCTCCTCTGGTTCTCCATACACAGTGTAGCCCTGTACCGGCCCTCCTCTGGTTCCCCATACACAGTGTAGCCCTGTACCGGCCCTCCTCTGGTTCCCCATACACAGTGTAGCCCTGTACCGGCCCTCCTCTGGTTCTCCATACACAGTGTAGCCCTGTACCGGCCCTCCTCTGGTTCTCCATACACAGTGTAGCCCTGTACCGGCCCTCCTCTGGTTCTCCATACTTTCAGTCCTGTACCGGCCCTCCTCTGGTTCCCCATACACAGTGTAGCCCTGTACCGGCCCTCCTCTGGTTCTCCATACACAGTGTAGCCCTGTACCGGCCCTCCTCTGGTTCTCCATACTTTCAGTCCTGTACCGGCCCTCCTCTGGTTCCCCATACACAGTGTAGCCCTGTACCGGCCCTCCTCTGGTTCCCCATACACAGTGTAGCCCTGTACCGGCCCTCCTCTGGTTCTCCATACACAGTGTAGCCCTGTACCGGCCATCCTCTGGTTCTCCATACGTTCAGTCCTGTACCGGCCCTCCTCTGGTTCTCCATACACAGTGTAGCCCTGTACCGGCCCTCCTCTGGTTCTCCATACACAGTGTAGCCCTGTACCGGCCATCCTCTGGTTCTCCATACATTCAGTCCTGTACCGGCCCTCCTCTGGTTCTCCATACACAGTGTATCCCTGTACCGGCCCTCCTCTGGTTCTCCATACACAGTGTAGCCCTGTACCGGCCCTCCTCTGGTTCTCCATACGTTCAGTCCTGTACCGGCCCTCCTCTGGTTCTCCATACACAGTGTAGCCCTGTACCGGCCCTCCTCTGGTTCTCCATACACAGTGTAGCCCTGTACCGGCCATCCTCTGGTTCTCCATACACAGTGTAGCCCTGTACCGGCCCTCCTCTGGTTCTCCATACACAGTGTAGCCCTGTACCGGCCCTCCTCTGGTTCTCCATACGTTCAGTCTTGTACCGGCCCTCCTCTTGGTCTCCATACACAGTGTAGCCCTGTACCGGCCCTCCTCTGGTTCTCCATACACAGTGTAGCCCTGTACCGGCCCTCCTCTTGGTCTCCATACACAGTGTAGCCCTGTACCGGCCCTCCTCTGGTTCTCCATACACAGTGTAGCCCTGTACCGGCCCTCCTCTGGTTCTCCATACACAGTGTAGCCCTGTACCGGCCCTCCTCTGGTTCTCCATACATTCAGTCCTGTACCGGCCCTCCTCTGGTTCTCCATACTGTACCGGCCCTCAGTCTCAGGCTGTACCGGCCCTCAGTCTCAGGCTGTACCGCCCTCAGTCTCAGGCTGTCCCGGCCTTGGTTCCTATTCTCACTGCTCTCAGGGACCTTGCTCCATGTCAGCTCTGCAGTTTTGGTGCTGAGGCCTGGGTCATTCAGCTAATAATGGCCTGGTGCCATCCTCTGTGCCATCTGACCATTCTCAGACACTGTGCAGCATTCAGAGCATGTTCACACCATGGCAGATTGTGTGCAGTAGATAGAATACAGGGGGCAGACAGAAACCTTCCTAAGGTTACAGCTTCCTCATTTTTAAAGGCCTTTTGAGTATGGAAAGTATGTACGGTATATCCCTGACCAGCTGTCATGGCGGACTCCCCCAGCACACATCTCCATCATTGGAGTGTTCAGCTCCCTCATAGCTCCATGTCCAGCCTCTACAATGCACAGACATGTAGTGTGAGCTGCTGTTAGTGGCGCTGTCCTTGTATCCATCACCCTCGCCTTGTAGATCATGTAAAGGTTTGTGCTGCTCTGGTTCAGAGCTATTCGACTCCTCAGCAGAGTTCTCGGTGGCTCTGGGGTGTATTCTGCCTTCTGACATAGTGGTGGGGCCCAGCAAACACCAGAGTCACCGAGAATGACGGATACCGGACATAAAGGGCTTGTCCAGGTTAGAGGGTCTGCAGTCCTGCTGATTTAGGATGATGATGGCTTTTGCTGTAAAATACTACTAAGAAAATGTCCGAAAAATCTTATTCGAACAGTTACATTTTACATGGGGTTAATCAGAATCCCTGTATATGATAGCAGCTGTGTACTGAATACTATTTAACATGATTTAATGTGATTGTCTAATCCTGCACACAACCAATCATAAGAGGATGTTCACACTTAAGCCCACGTTACACATAGCAATGTTCCAGCGACCCGACCAACGATCGAGATTGCTGGCACATCGCTATATGATTGCTGGTGAACTGTCACACAGGCCGACTTACCAGCAATCAGCCAGCGATGCACCGACACCCGATGGTCATTGTGATCTTTCAGGGTCTCGGGTGCATACTGGAGATCGCTGGTCATTGCCCCTGTCACACATGCCGATGCATGCGTGACAGCGGGAGACCAGCGACCGAAAAATGGTCCCGGCCATTCCGCGATGATCAGCGAGCTGATTGCTGGTCGCTGTGGCATGTCACACAGGCAGACTTACCAGTGATAACCCAGCGATGCGCCAACACCTGAGGGTCGCTGGGATCGATCAGGGTCTCGGGCGCAGACTGGGGATTGCTGGTCGTTGCCCCTGTCACACGTGCCGATGCATGCATGACTGCGGGAGACCAGCGACTGAAAAATGGTCCTGGCCATTCTGCAGCGATCAGCGAGCTCATCACTGGTCGCTGCGGCGTGTCACACACAGCAATATTGCTGCGAGTTCGCTGCAACGTCACAAAACCTGTGACATTGCAATGATATTGTTAGCGATATCGCTACATGTAACGGGGCCCTTAGGCATCCACATTATTTTAGGCCTCTTTCACACATCTGTGCTTCCAGTGTGTGTGAAGTCCGTGCTGACACATGCCAGAGGCACAATATTCTCTATGGCCTCCTTCATATGCCCATGATACCACATGGACCGTGTCTGTGTGGGAGCAGACGCATGTCCGTGTGCTCCACATGACGATATGTCTATTTTTGGCCGGCAGCACGGACCACTTTTAGCCAAAAACATCCTGCACACAGATATCCTCCATGTGACATCCATGTGCACGGACCACAGCCAAGTTTAAAGCTTAATAAATAATAATGGATTTCTTACTCGCCAGTCTCCAGCGCTGCCTGATCCTCTCACTTCTGGGTCCGCTCATTACTCTCATGTAATATTCACTGCACTGACAGCTGCAGCGGCCCCAGAAGAGGGAGGAATAGCCGTACTGGAGGGAGTAACTATGCACCGACAGGCTGTCCGTGTGCTGTTAGGATGTTTACCCAGATAGCACATTGACAGCACAGGGATGTGTCACGTGTGACACACAGACACCCCCCCCCCCCCCAAAAACGACCTGTCTCACACGTCTGTGTTTTGCGTGAATGTGTGAAACAGGTCTTCGTCTTATTTTTGTTTCTGTCCCAAAATAATGTGTTTGTTTCTGAATGGTTTATACAGATTATAGGTGACATTAAAGGTGGAAAAAAGGTTAGGAAATGATTTGTTTTGGTATCATTTTTTACAGGACATAAATTTGGCATTTTGTTAACAATGCGTAGCCTTTTATAACCACTGAATATGCCGGTGAGGTTGTCGATATCAGGACAGTAGGCGTAAAATTATGATCGTTTTCGGACCGTGTATCACAGACGTCTATATTCAGTCTCAGAAAGATATTAGTGTCCTGTCAGTGAATACATATACTCCTGTTTATTATCAGAGGATGAAAACCCTTAGGTCCCCTTCACACTGTGTTTTTGGGATCTATGGCTATTCGTTTTAAAACTGATAGCCACAGATCCGATTTGGCCTCTCATGTATCCCTATGGGCACGGATTGGTCCTATATGGCCATCCGTTTGTGTCATTTTTGTCAGGGATCCAATTTTGGGCTGCCTTCAAAAATGCAGACAGAAACAGAATTGACACTGTCCGCTTCAAATAACATGGGGTTTATGGAGACTGATACGTGAAAATAATGGATCCGTAAAACGAATCCATATTGCTGCAATGGGCGTGCTCAGAAGCAAGGTACAGCTCCTTCCAGGTCTCTTTCTCATTGTAATGCATGCAAATGGACTCCCCCAATCTCTGGTAACTGACGGATCTGTCAAAAGCAAGGATCCGGGAGCATCAGTGGCATCCGTTTAAACAGATCGGTGCATGTCAGTGTGATACATCAAATTGAAGGATCCACACGGACAGGCAAAAAACGCGGTATGAAAGGGACCTTAATATACCCAGTCTGGTTCTCTGCTGTAAAGTGGATACATATATCCACTCGAGGCAAGGCTCAAACAGTCTGAACTACAGGCAGATATATTACTACAAACTACCAGAAATATTGTTACTTCTGATGTATTAAAGACAACCTGTTAGCACGTATTGGCAATATAAAGATACCTTTACACGCCACCACAGTGCTTAGCAACCGATATCAACCGCACGTGCACGCGCACGTTTTTAACGGTTGCTACCGATTGCTGATACCGCATGTACACGCTGCCATTGCGTTGTCAACTCAAGGTATATGTGTTCCCCGGAAGATCCAACAGATCCTTCGGATAACTTCCTGTGGAATACCTTCGCTGCTTCACACGCCGCTATCCACATAGGAATATGAGCGTACATCTTTCGCGCCGCAAGTACATAGGCGTGACAGAGTTGTGTATTCCGTGACGCTAATACGCTGATTGGACAATACTATAGCGTCATGATTGGCCAGCCTGCGCAGGAAGGCTGGCTATTACATGACGCCATTGCAATTGTGTAGTGTGAATGGACAGCTCTTTAAATATGGCGCCCTGTGAAAGGACAGCCAATGGTTACACAGTAGCCCCCACCAATCATCGCTGATGGGGCGCGGTATCCATGAGGCTGTGCCACGCCCCTGGGAATTCACTAGGCGACGGAAACTCCATCCCTGTGCCCCATTTAGACGCCACTACCATGGCAATTGTGCCTTTGTGTTGCCTTGGGTTTTTGAGCACGGCTCAGAAACAGGTATCTGATTCAACAGCGGGTAACGCGATCAACTTCACCAATTTACACGCCGCCATTTCGTAGTGATTTCAGGGCAACAGGCACAAAAGTCCCCAATGCCAGGCAGCTGCTGCCTCCCAGTGGTGGCGTGAAAGGTACCTTTAAGGATAGGCATGTCCATGATAGCGCTGCTATACTAATTAAACTGATACCTAAGGTCTCCTTCACATGTTCATGCTTCTAGCAAGTGTGGGTTTTCATGGATACCAAACGTACTCACTATAACCTATGGTGCGGCTCACGTGTCCGCGTAAAACACAGACATGTATGTTGTTGTTTTTTGCAGCACTGTTAACAGGGGCCAATATAGGTCTATAGGTCTATGAATAACACGTACAGAAAACGGATGGGATCTATGTGTCCTAATTTTGCTCTATGTACGGTTTTCATATGCACGTGTAAAGGAGGCCTTTTGTGAAGTGGTCTGATCTCTTGTTTTTGTTCACTTAGCCTCTGAAGCTTTCCTCTAATGACAGCTCTGTGCATTGGGGTAGGACTGAGGATAGGCTCTTCTGCTCCTTTGCTCCCCTGCATCTTCAAAATGTCACCGATTATTTAGTAACCTGCCTCCTTTTTTAAATTTTGCGCTACCTTCATCATTGGGGTGGGCGGTACATGCACAGTGTTATACTAAGGCCAGTCTTCAGGTCTTAAATAAAATGGCACCTGAAACGGTGCATGTGCAGATCGAGATTTCAGCTTAATGAACACATCATTGAGCAGAGATCTTGATGTGCGCATGCGCCGCCTCTAGTGCCATTTTATTGAAGATCAGCCCTAGAATCACACTTTGCATGTGCCGCCCACACCAATGACGAAGGTGGCACAAAATTTCAAAAAGGAGGCAGGTTACTAAATAATCGGTATAATTTCATAGATGCAGAGGGGCAAAGGAGCAGAAGACCCTATCCCCAGTGCCACCCCAATGCACAGAGCTGTCATTAGAGGAAACCTTCAGAGGCTAATTAAAGAAGAACCAGAGATCGGATTCTTTCACAAAAGGTATTCGTTTAAAGCACTACTCTAATTCGTTTGTGTGTGTGTGTGTGTGTGTGTGTGTGTTTTTCTCCTTCGCATCATTGGGGGACACAGGATCATGGGTGTATGCTTTTCTGCCACTAGGAGGCGACACTAAGTAGAGACAAAAATTAAGTCCTCCTTCCTACAGAATACACCCGCACGTAGGCGTAGTTAATCAGTTTTTTGCTTAGAGTCGCAAGGAGGCACGTGTGGTCTGTAGCACAGACCACATCTAACCTTAGCTAATTCCTTTTTAATTTTTAGTTCTTATTTTTACTTTTTACTAAAGGTGCCGCTCTACTGAGAACATGGGGGACCCCAAGGCAGCACACACTACCCTTGGAGGGGCGTCGAATCCCCATAAAGGTACCTTTACACGCCGCCACTGTGCCTAGCAACAGGTATCCACCGCACGTGTACACGCACGTTTTTGACGGTGGATACCAATCGCCGATGCCGCATATACACGCCGCCATTGCGTTTGTCAACTGAAGGTATCTTTGTTCCCCGGAAGTTCCGACAGATCCTGCAGCTTACTTCCTTTTGAATACCTTCGTTGCTTCACATGCTGCTACCACAAAGGAATATGGATGTACATCTTTCGCGCCACAAGTACATAGGCGTGACAGAGTTGTGTGTTCCGTGACGCTAATACGCTGATTGGACAACGCAATAGCGTCATGATTGGCCAGCCTGCGCAGGAAGGCTAGCTATTACATGACGCCATTCCATTTGTGGAGTGTGAATGGATAGCTCTGCTTAGCGCCGCCCACCGTGCCAGTGATTGGCTGAACACCGCGTCATCGCCTTAGTCATAGGGGCGTGCGCGATGGCGCGGCCAGCCATGCCTAGCCGCAATTGGTCGCCGGGCATGTCTGTCATGCCCTCAGGACACGCCCCCTCTATGATGCGGGGCAGGGGGCCGTTGTTGCACATGCCCACTCAGCCAATCAACAGGCAGCCCACGCAACATGAGCACACCCACAAAACGCCCCCATACCAGATCACCTACACGTTAATACATACACCTACAGCTACACTACCTTACCAGCTGCACCTACATGTTAATACATACACCTACACTACCTTACTTGCTCTCCCCTGGCTCCCCCTTCCCATCCACAAAGGAGGGCAGCACAAAGCCCACACACTAACCCAGGGAACATCCTCCCCACAGTCCTTTCTTCCGGTGACTCCAAAGCGAAAGCATCTTGGCCACCATCTCACAGACTGCACAACAAAGGGGATACAGGATCCGGGTAAGCTCCAATAGGAGACCCTCCCTGCAGATTATCACCCACTGGTCAGTGCCGACTCTTTTGCCCCCATAGCAATCAACTTAGTACACTGCTGTACGATTGTTAACTGTAATCTGGTACACTATGGCAGATCCCAAACCCCCTTATGATAAAAAGAAGAACAACGCAGGGAGCAAGGCATCATGCACTATCTGCCAGACCGTGCTGCCACACAAACACACTTTGCAATTTAGCAAAGATTGCGAACCTGAAAGTTCCACTGAGACTACTACTGATGCGGTACCCAGTATGTCTGACATCCCTCCCATGGGGCCTGGCACTGTCACAACAGGTAAAATCAATAGTCGAAATGTTGCAATCACGTCCTGGTTCTCACACGTCCACTGACCACAAACGGTACCGTTCCCACTCCAGTAGAGAACATCTCCAGTTCACGGTCTCCCGGGCAACCAGAAGACTGACTCATACCAGTCCGTCTTAGGAACGCTCTCTCAACACGTCACCAATAAGGGATACGTCTTGCTCCCATTCTCTGCAGGACCAGTCTGAATCACTCTCCGAGGGGAACTATTAGAGCCAGAGTTGTCCCATGAAAACGATACCACGGACACCCAAGAAATGGTTAACAGTCTCATCGAGGCTGTTAACAAGACACTAAACGTCAATGATGAACGTGCCACCATCCCAGAGCGCACAGTCTCTTTTACAAAGGCAAAACGCTTCCGTCAAGTCTTCTCTAACCACGAGGATTTTAACGATATAATCCGATGACACTGGGACCAGCCAGACAAGCGCTTCGCAGGTCGCAAGGCCATTGAAGCTAACTACCCCTTCACGCCAGACCATCATAAAGAATGGGCTGAGTCGCCAGTCGTGGAACCCCCCCCCCCCCCCCCCAGGTTCGCGCCTAGCTAATAAAACACTACTTACACTCTCAGACAACTCGTCTATCAAAGACGCCAACGACCGCCAATTAGACAATCTGGGTCGCTCAGTCTTTGAAGCCTCAGGTGCTGTCCTTTCTCCCTCATTCATTACGGCGTGGGTCGCAAAAGCTGCAGGATCCTGGATACATTCTTTATGCACAACACTGCAATACCCCGACCAAGACCCAACTGAACTACTCAAACTACTTACAATGGCCCAGAAGTACTTCTTGCTTGCGTCCACAGACACAGGCAATTGTGCTGCATTATTAGCAGCAAACGCAATCTCCATGCGCCAAACTCTCTGGCTCAGAGGCTGGCACGCAGACCCTGCATCAAAAAGATCCCTCACAAACCTCCCCTACCAAGGAAGTCGCCTATTTGATGAAAAGCTTGACCAGTACATCTCCGAAACCACGGGGGGGAAAGCAAGTTTCTCCCCCAAAAAAAGTTCAAGCGGCCTTTTTGCCGCCCTCAGTCACAATCCCGCTCTGAACCCTCATAGGACATCTAAATGGGCCACTTCAAGCGCTAACACAAGTGCTGGGAGGCCTACCCGCGGGATCAACAATACCCCACTTTTATTCAAAACCAAACCCACCTGGAAAAGCCGAAACAAACAAACCCACTCTAAGGGTGCCAGACCTCAAAAGTTCAACATATGACTCCCTCCCTCAACCGCCCGACACCAACATAATAGGCGGACGTCTCCTGCTCTTCCGCCACTCATGGCTCGCTGTCGTCAACGACAAGTGGGTCAGAGAACTGGTGTCATCAGGCTACAAAAATAGAGTTCTCATCCCGGCCCCCAAATCGTTTTTTCCTCTCGTGTCCTCCAAAAATGAACACCCAACCATTTTTCAAGGCGTTCAACTCACTACTCCAATCCGGGGTCATAACGCCGGTCCCAAAGACCGAACAGTTCAAGGGTTACTACTCAAACCTGTTCGTCATTCCGAAAAAAGACGGAACAGTACACCCCATTCTAGACCTCAAACTTCTCAACAAGTTCATAAAAGTCTGACAATTCAGGATGGAATCACTACACTCAGTAATCGAGTCAATGGAAAAAGGAGAGGTCCTGGCAACCATTGACATGCAGGACGCATGCCTCCACATTCCCACTTTCCCTCCCCACCAGAAACACCTGCGGTTCGCCGTCCAAAAACACTTCCAATTCATTGCCTTGCCCTTCGGCTTGGCAACTGCACCCAGTGTCTTTATAAAAGTCATGGCGGCTGTCATGACCATACTCCATTCCCGGGCAGTAATCGTCCTCCCTTACCTAGACGACCTAATTATCAAAGGGCCATCCTTCCAAGCATGCCTCCACAGCATCCAAATAACAACGGACACACTCGCCAGCCTAGGATTTCTCATAAACATAGAAAGTCATCCCCCAACGCCGACCCAGACAATAAACTTCCTAGGGATGACCATAGACACCGCAAGAGGGCTAGTCACACTGCCTCAAGGCAAGGCCACGGCAATCTGCAAAGCCGTGCACATTCTTCACAGCCACCCACCCCAATCCATCCGTTTCAGCATGGGGGTCCTAGGAAAGATGGTAGCCTCAATGGAAGCTGTTCCCTTCGCTCGGCTACACTTCCGACCCTTACAGCTCTCCATCCTCTCTGCTTGTGACAAAACCCCCTTCGGCCTCGAACGCAAGCACCGCTTAACCATGCAAGTCAAAAGGGTGCTCAAATGGTGGATACGACCATCATCACTCACGCAAGGGAAATCCTTCCTCCCAATCCAATGGCTAGTGGTAACAACCGACACCAGCCTAATTGGCTGGGGGGCCATCTTTCGTCAACACACTGCCCATGGCCGCTGGACACCACAAGAGTCTTGCCTCCCAATCAACATTCTGGAGCTGCAAGCAATCCGCTTAGCACTACAAAACTTTCACCTCCTCCTACATGAGCGCCCCATCCGCATCCAATCAGACAACGCTACGGCAGTGGCGTACATCATACATCGGGGCGGCACATGCAGCAAATCCGCAATGCGCGAAGTGGAACACATTCTACACTGGAGAGAAGAAAGTCAGTCAGTCAAATCAGCAGTCCACATTCCGGGAGTGGACAACTGGGCAGCAGACTTCCTGAGTCGCCAGGGACTGGCCTCAGGAAAATGATCCCTACACCCAGAAGTCTTCCTACAAATCTGTCAGCGCTGGGGAACCCCCAACATAGACCTCATGGCATCAAGAATGAACACAAAAGTCTTGGTCTTTGTAGCCAGGTCCTGGGACCCTCTTGCATTTGGAGAGGATGCGCTGGTCCTCCCCTGGCACCAATTCCAATTTCCATACATCTTTCCTCCACTACCGCTAATCCCGTGAGTGATCAGAAAGATCAAAGCGGAAAGAGCTCAAGTGATACTCATCGCCCCAGACTGGCCACGACGAGCATAGTACGCAGAGCTCATACAGCTCCTCACCGACGCACCTTGGCCATTCTCAGACCGACCGTATCTTCTATCCCAGGGCTCCATTTACCACCAGAACTTGAGAGCCCTGTCTTTAACGGCATTGTTATTGAATCCTGGATCCTGACCCAAGCAGGATTTACACTAGAGGTCAAAACCACCATAGTTAATGCCTGAAAACCAACGTCCTCAAACATCTACCACCGCACCTGGAAAACATTCTTCCAGTGGTGCGAAGACCGCAACCATAACCCACTTCTTTTTTCCATCCCCACAATCCTAGAGTTCCTTCTAAACGGCCTTGACTCTGGATTAGCACCCAGCTCCATCAAAGGCCAAATCTCAACATCTAAGCGTTCTTTACAGTGCAGAATTGCGTCCAAACCACAGGTCAAGACATTCATCCAGGGCGTTTCACACACACGGCCTCCTTACAGAATACCCGTGGCCGTCTGGGACCTAAACCTAGTTCTGGGCGCCCTCCAGGAGCCCCCATTCGAACCCCTTAAAGAAGTACCTGTGTCCCTTCTCTCATGGAAAGTCGCCTTCTTGATCGCAATCACATCAATCAGATGCATATTCAAACTAGCCGCCCTATCCGGCTGTCCTCCCTTCCTATTCTTCTATAAGAATAAAGTAGTTCGTCCGTCTCCGTCCTTCCTACCCAAAGTAGTGTCTCACTTCCACCTTAACGAAGACATCGTCCTTCCATCCTTTTACCCAACTCCGGTCCACTGCTTCAAAAAGCAGCTCCATACTCTGGACCTAGTAAGAGCCCTCAGACACTACACCTCCCGGAAAGCCCCATTCCGTAAAACAGAAAGGCTGTTTGTCATCCCTGATCGACCTAGAAAAGGGATGTCCATGTCTAAGTCCACATTGGCAAGATGGATCCGCTCTACAATCCAAGAGTCTTACTGCACTAAAAGAATCCAATTCCAGCAGGGATCAAGGCTCACTCAACTCGCTCAGTGGGCGCCTCATGGGCCATTCGTCACCAGGCCTCGGCAACCCAGGTTTGCAAGGCTGCAACCTTGTCCAGCCTGCATACCTTCACCAAACACTACAATATTCCCACCCTGTCCTCTGCAGATGCAAGCCTCGGCAGAAAAAATTTGCAAGCTGCAGTCACGCATCTGTAAGCAGCTGGCATATGATGCTCGACCGCTGTATAACTATTTCCCACCCAGGGACTGCTTTAGGACGTCCCATGGTCCTGTGTCCCCCAATGATGCGAAGGAGAAACAAGGATTTTTGTGTACTCACCGTAAAGTCCTTTTCTCCTAGCTCATAATTGGGGGACACAGCACCCGCCCTCTCAATCTTCAATAGTCTGTACAGAACCTTGCCTTACGCTATTTGTACCTTTTTACATTAACGTGCTCTCCTACTGCTTTAGTACTAAACTGATTAACTACGCCTATGTACGGGTGTATACTGCAGGAAGGAGGGCTTAATTTTTGTTTCTACTTAGTGTCACCTCCTAGTGGTCAGAAAAGCATACACCCATGGTCCTGTGGGCCCCCAATGATGAGCTAGGAGAAAAGGATTTTACGGTCGGGGAGGCTTATCCACAAGGTCCCCTTCACACGTCTGTATAAAACATGCACAAGAAAACAATGATACCGGTGTCATCAGTGAGTCCATTTTTACCATCAGTGTTTCTCAGTATGGATAAAAAAGAATGAAATTAGAAAACTTCTGCTATCCTTTGCAATGTTAAACAGGTACAGCACACAGATTATACACTGGTGCCACCCGTGTGCTGTACACATTTCTCTCGGACCCATAGACTTGTATAAGCCCTTGTCATTCAAACACAGACATGTCTCCCTCTGTGTTGCATGGATACACAGTCTGTGCAGACATACGGACATGTGAGAAACACCATAGTTTATAATGGGTACGTGTGATATCTGTTAATAATACAGATGCCACACGTACTGGAAACATAGACGTGATGGCGCCCTTAGTTTTTTTCCTATAAATTCTAACTTTGGTTTTTTCAGAACTCATGTTTATTCTAATGTCTGGGTAGAACTACTCATTCTAATCTCTGGGTGGAACTCGTACCTGTTCTAATCTCTGGGCAGAACTCATACCTGTTCTAATCTCTTGGTAGAACTCGTATCTATTCTAATCTTTGGGTAGAACTCATACCTATTCTAATCTCTGTGTAGAACTCGTATCTATTCTAATCTTTTGGTAGAACCCGTATCTATTCTAAATTCTGGGTAGAATTTATACATATTCTAATCTCTGAGTAGAATTTGTACCTATTCTAATCTCTGAGTAGGACTCCTACCTATTCTAATCTCTGTGTATAACTCGTATCTAGTCTAATCTCTGGGTAGAACTCGTATCTATTCTAATCTCTGTGTAGAACTCGTATCTATTCTAATCATTTGGTAGAACCCGTATCTATTCTAAATTCTGGGTAGAATTTATACATATTCTAATCTCTGAGTAGAATTTGTACCTATTCTAATCTCTGAGTAGGACTCCTACCTATTCTAATCTCTGGGTAGAATTTGTAACTATTGTAATCTCTGGGTAGGACTCGTACCTATTCTAATCTCTGGGTAGAATTTGTACTGATTCTATTCTCTGCGTAGGACTCATACCTATTCTAATCTCTGAGTAGAACTCGTATCTATTCTATTCTCTGGGTAGAACTCATACCTATTCTAATCTCTGAGTAGAACTCGTATCTATTCTAATCTCTGGGTAGAACTCATACCTATTCTAATCTCTGTGTAGAACTCGTATCTATTCTAATCTTTTGGTAGAACCCGTATCTATTCTAAATTCTGGGTAGAATTTATACATATTCTAATCTCTGAGTAGAATTTGTACCTATTCTAATCTCTGAGTAGGACTCCAACCTATTCTAATCTCTGTGTATAACTCGTATCTAGTCTAATCTCTGGGTAGAACTCGTATCTATTCTAATCATTTGGTAGAACCCGTATCTATTCTAAATTCTGGGTAGAATTTATACATATTCTAATCTCTGAGTAGAATTTGTACCTATTCTAATCTCTGAGTAGTACTCCTACCTATTCTAATCTCTGGGTAGAATTTGTAACTATTGTAATCTCTGGGTAGGACTCGTACCTATTCTAATCTCTGGGTAGAATTTGTACTGATTCTATTCTCTGCGTAGGACTCATACCTATTCTAATCTCTGGGTAGAACTTGTACCAATTTTGATTTCTGAGTAGAACTCGTTTCTATTTTAATCTCTAAAAAACACAGAACTCGTACATTCCACACGAACGTCTCAATGAGGCCTAACGAAGATTTAAATTTTGTATAATTGAAAGCTTTAATTGAAAGCGAACCTGTCACCCCCTCCAGACATCAAAAGCTAAAATAGCCACCTTCTGCAGCACTAAAGCTGCATTCAGATAATGTGTCTATAGCCTTTTGATGCCCTATATACTGTTGCTGTCTCCCCTCACTGTGTAAAATGAACGTGCACCACCATTCTCCTGTATGGCGCCGCGCATGCGCTGTGCGCGCTGCCCGACGACTTCCTGGACACCCGGCGCATGCACGGCGCCATACAGGAGAACAGAGGCGCATGTTCATGTGACAGTGAGGGGAGGCAGCAGCAGGCGAGCACAATGATTGACAAGAAGGGGTGGGTCAGAGGAGTGCGAAACCCCGCCTCCCGGTCACCGGTCTTCTTAAGTGTAAGCATTTATCTAAGTGCATATTTCATTGTATATAGGGCATCAAAAGGCTATAAACACCTTCTCTGAATGCAGCCTTAGTGCTGTACAAGGTGGCTATTTTAGCTTTTGATGTCCGGGAGGGGGGGTGACAGGTTCGCTTGAGAGAAAAAAATCAAGCAGTTGTAAAAAAAAAAAAAGTACAAATTTGATTTGTTTTAGCCATTGTCTGAGACGCATAACTTTTTTTATCTGTTGGTGGAGCTCTGCATTGGTGTGTTCCTTAATTTTCTCTGAAATGAGTGACCCAAATTGCAAATATTTTTTGTAGTTCTAGACCATTGTATTTGATAAAAAAAGGAAGGGAGATAATTTGCAATTGTTATATTTTTAAATGTGTATGTATGTATATGTATACTGTGAGGTAGCAACCGGGGAACCCGCTTGCAAAACGACAAGAACACGTGTTTATAAGTTAACCAATGTCTACCCGTTTATTTTCACATATAATAACATAACCCGGGTAGCATGTTTGACACATAGCACATTGATTAACAACACTTTACATCATAAATACACCATACATTTACATTTAACATCACATAACACTTATATTGCACATAACGTTTTATAGTAACCCGGGACCTGTAACCATCTCTGTCCCCATTGGAGCTCTACTAACAGCTCCCGGGGTGGCTACGGCCTCCGGCCTACTCACACTATACATACGTTACAGTACGATGATGACCCCTCCGGGTTCATAACAGGGATTGGCAAACCCTAGTAACCCGTGGGGCTGCGGCCTCCGGCCTAACCACGCGTTACCCAATACGGGAGCCCTTCTAACCCCTGCTTCTGACCTTCGTTACATACGCCTCAACGGGCCCTGTGGGTCCCAATGGCGGTACCTGCCGCCTGGCTTTAGTCACCCCAGCATGATGATATACATTCACCCGTAGTCAGGAATCCTGCCTGACCGGGACCTTACACACCGTATGTGATCCATCATTCAAACGTCCATGGATCACACACCTGCTCACAGCCCACATCCATGGACTGTGGCCCCTCCATGGCCCATTACAGGGATTGGCAAACCATAGTACACGGGAACCTCATCCGATACCTACTAGGAGCCCTATTACCCCTGTCTCTGGCACCACAGGCACACCCACACCATTAGAGGTCGTGGTTGAGGGACGGGTACCCTCTGCATGCAGCAGGGCAAGCCTCCCTCTCGTCCCAAGGACGGAACGCCTCCAACATCATCCATACCAGCTGGGTCACTGTCTCTCCACATGATTATACATGGGTCATCATCTCTCATTCAGGGCCATTACCTAAGCCCTCATACACATAGTTTAAACACGTTCGGATTCATCAGGTCCTTTAACTGAGCACTCTGACTCGGACCTAAAGGCGGTCTATGCCCGCCTGGCATTAATCACACACGGCTCACTCCGTTACACGGGAACCGCTGTCTTACCGGGCACGGATCCGGGTCTCGCTACCTGTATAACGGGTCCACCAAGCGTCCCCCAAGGCTCCTTTCCCGGACGTGGTTCCCTCCACGCCCGGACCAGTCTCCACCGGGTTCAGCCACGGCTTCCCCACCAGGTGCTCACAACCTCGGACCTCGGCACCGGCATGGAGCTAGCATGCTCCCTTCACCATCTCAAAATGGCGGCATGTACTTGCATTCACCAGCCCCTCACACAGACTGGCTCTGCTCAGCTCTCAGGCTGGTAATCAGCCCACATCCTCTCAGGCTGATGTCTAGCTGAAAATGGCTCTAATCTTCCAGGATCAATCTCTCAATCACTCAGGTGGCCGGCCTCTTATCGTGCCAGCCACTCCCACATGGACACACCCCCTTAGCTGCTGATAATCAGCCTTTCACCCAGCTCAGGTTAACTCCCTGTGTTCCGGGTTGTCAGCACTCAGCCCTTACATTCCTTAGGGCTTCCTCAATCTCATCCCACTCTCACTGCCGCTCATTAGGCTCATGAACCCTGTGTCTCAAAGTTGGCTCACACAGCATTATCGATCAAACCGGCCAGTGTGCACAGGATCATACCTCAATCCTGCATGTGACGCGCCCCGGCCATGTGGACCATGCCGGCGGTGCCTCACAATACATTATGGAAACACTTGGAAAAATCAACAAACGTTAGTTTAATATTGTGTAGGTCCACCTTTTGCGGCGATTACAGCCTCAATTCTCCGAGGTATGGATTCATACAAGGTGATATCATTGGTCCGGCGGATCTCCACGTAATAGCACCAAAAAGATCATTACGGAACCTCCGCCATGTTTTACGGTTGGGAGAAGGCAGTCTGGATGGAATGCTTCTTTCGGCTGTCTCCAAATGTACACTCGGCCGGAGGTCGAAAAATGGGGTAAATATCACGTTTCTACTGCTCGAGGGACCAATTCTGGAGGTTTCTACACCACTCTAAACGCTTGGAAACATTTGTCATTGAGAGCAGCGGGTTTCTAGTTGCAGCTTTTCCGTGGAATCCAGATTTGTGCAGCTCCCAACGAACAGCTTTTGTGGAAACTGGGTTCTGTAGGTGTTCATTGAGCTCAGCAGTGATTTTCGGAGCCGTGGTCTTGCGATCCTCTCTCACAATTCGCTTTAGAGTCCGACGGCCTCTCTCAGTCAACTTCGACTTTCGGCCGGACCTGTGCTTTGCTGCGGATGTTTTTCCTTCTCTTTCAAACGCAGTCATTACTTTGAAGACAATAACCCTTGACACGCCAAGCATTCGGGCACTTTCTGCTACACTAGCGCCTGCCATACGAGCACCAACAATTTGGCCTTTTTGAAAATCTGAAAGGTGTGCCATTGGTATCAGGTTCTCATCAATGTTATTACAATTCAGCAAATCAAACAGTTAATTTACATACACATATCACTTAACACAAATAATCAACTTCAAAACATTAACATATGTCACGGTTTGCATGTTTATAACATGTCCGAAGATTATGATGCCAAAATGTTAGGTGTTTCCATTATTTTGTCCATATGTATGTATAATATGCAGTGAGTGAAAGAAGTATTTGATACACTGCCGATTTTGCAAGTTTCCCCCCTACAAAGAATGGAGAGAGCTAATTTTTATCGTAGGTACATTTCAAATACGAGAGATAGAATCTAAGAAAATACTGTAAAAAGAAAATAGGGAGGGGGACAAGAGGCGCAATAGTGCCCTATCACTGATGACACTTGTGTAAGGTGGTGGTGCTGTGAAGCTGCTCACCTGGTCCAGTTGTGATCCCCACAACTGGTTTGAAGGCGTTTTGGAATCAGTGTTCCAGCTGCTGCAGGACCTCCACCGACCACTGGATAGTGGTTTAAATCCAAGACAATGATGGGAGTGCTGGTGTGTCACGGTCCGCGCTGCTGTGGCATGAATAAACTCACCAAAGAGACAGCAGTCATTCCATCCTTTTATTTCCTCCTCTCTCCTACGCGTTTCAGCGCCACACCCGGCGCCTTCCTGAGGAAGGCGCCGGGTGTGGCGCTGAAACGCGTAGGAGAGAGGAGGAAATAAAAGGATGGAATGACTGCTGTCTCTTTGGTGAGTTTATTCATGCCACAGCAGCGCGGACCGTGACACACCAGCACTCCCATCATTGTCTTGAATCTAAGAAAATAATCACTCTGTATGAGTTTTACAGAATTCATTTGAATTTTATTGCATGAAAAATGTATTTGATACAATAGAAAAAAAGAACTTACTATCTGTACAGAAACCTTTCTTTGGAATTACAGAGATCAGACTTTCCCTGTAGTTCTTGACCAAGTTTGCGCACATTGCAGCTGGGATTTTGGCCCACTCCTCCATACAGATCTTCTCCAGATCTTTTAGGTTTCAGGGCTGTCACTGAGCAACAATGAGTTTCAGCCCCCTCCAAAAATGTTATATTGGTTCAGGTCTGGAGACTGGCTAGGCCACTCCAGGACCTTGAAACACTTTTTACCTTTGCCAAACTCATTGTTTGCCATGGCTGTGTGTTTTGGGTTATTGTCATGTGGGAAGACCAAGTCACAACTCACCTTTAATACTCTTACTGAGTAAAGGAGGTTATTGGCCAAAATCTCACGATACATGACCCCATCTGTCCTCCCTTCAATACAGTACAGTCATCATTTTCCCTTTGCACAAAAGCTCTCCCAAAGTATGATGTTTCCACCCCCATGCTTCACGGTTGGGACAGTGTTCTTGGGGTTGTATTCATATATTTTCCTCGAAACACGCCAAGTCGAGTTAATTCAAAGAAGTTCTATTTTAGTCTTACATGACCGCATGACCTTCTCCTATGCCTCCTCTGGATCATCCAGATGGTCACTGGTGAACTTCAAATGGACCTGGACATGTTCTGGTGTGAGCAGGGGGACCTTGTGTGCCCTGCAGGATTTTAATGGTGTATTGTGTTACTTACGGTAATCTTTGAGACTATGGTCCCTGCTCTCTTCAGGTCATTGACCAGGTTCTTTGGTGTAGTTATGGGCTGATTCCTGACCTTTCTCAGAATCATCCTTACCCTACGAGGCAAGATCTTGCATGGAGCCCCAGACTGAGGAAGATTGACAGTCATCTTGTGTTTCTTCCATTTTGTAATAATTGCGCCAATAGTTGTTGACTTCTCACCTAGCTACTTACATATTGTCATGTAGTCCATCCCAGCTTTGTGCAGGTGTACAGTTTTGTCCCTGGTGTCCTTAGACAGCTTTTTGGTCTTGCCCATGGTAGAGAGGTTGGAGTGTGATCGATTGTGTGGACAGATATCTTTTATACAGGTAATGATAATGAGTGCAGAATGGGAGGGATTCTTAATAAAAAAACTAACAGGTCTGTGAGAGACAGAATTCTTGCTGGTTGGTGATCAAATACCGTATATACTCGCGTATAAGCCGAGTTTTTCAGCCCAAAAATTGGGCTGAAAAGTCTCCCCTCGGCTTATACGCAAGTATATACGGGACCCCCTCACTGTTTGGCGCCCCCACCTCAGGATGGCCCCCCCGCATGCAGCGCTGCGCATATACATTACCAGCCTATCAGCTGTCACCCTCCGGTGGCGGATCGCGGCTCCCGGCTCCGGCTTCCATCTTCATCTGTGTCTTCCTCCATGTCACATGACCGGCCGGCGTCGCGATGACGTCATCGCGATGAGCCCCGGCCACAAAGCAGGAAGACAGAGATGAAGATGGAAGCCGGGATCCGCCACCGGAGGGTGACAGCTGATAGGCTGGTAATGTATATGCGCAGCGCTGCATGCGGGGGGGGCCATCCTGAGGTGGGGGCGCCAAACAGTGAGGGGGGCCAGTATACTACCCCTGGGGCTGCTGTGTACTACCCCTGGGGCTGCTGTGTACTACCCCTGGGGCTGCTGTGTACTACCCCTGGGGCTGCTGTGTACACCCCTGGGGCTGCTGTATATACCCCTGGGGCTGCTGTGTACTACCCCTGGGGCTGCTGTGTACTACCCCTGGGGCTGCTGTGTACTACCCCTGGGGCTGCTGTGTACTACCCCTGGGGCTGCTGTGTACTACCCCTGGGGCTGCTGTGTACTACCCCTGGGGCTGCTGTGTATACCTCTGGGGCGGCTGCTGTAATAATGCTGGGGTCTGTATATACCACTGGGAAGGCTGCTGTATACTACCCCTGGGGCTGCTGTATACTACCCCTGGGGCTGCTGTGTACCCCTGGGGCTGCTGTGTATACCCCTGGGGCTGCTGTGTATACCCCTGGGGCTGCTGTGTATACCCCTGGGGCTGCTGTGTATACCCCTGGGGCTGCTGTGTACTACCTAAGGGCTGCTGTATATACTGCTGGGGCCTGCATACCACTGGGGAGGCTGCTGTATACTACCACTGGGGGCCTATATACCACACTGCTGGGGGCTGTATACCTGTGCTGGGGTCCACCCTCGGCTTATACACGAGTCAATAGGTTTTCCCAGGTTTTGGGGGCAAAAGTAGGGGGTTGGCTTATACACGGGTCGGCTTATACTCGAGTATATACGGTACTTTTTTCATGCAATAAAATGTAAATTAATTATGTAAAAATCATACTGTGTGATTCTGTGAATTGTTTTTTATATTCTGTCTCTCATTCTTTGTAGGTGGGAAAACTTGTTAAATCAGCAGTGTATCAAATACATATTTTCCCCATTGTATGTAGAGAAAAACCACTAGAGGATAGGAACCTGCTCAATCACTTCAGTTCTTCTGTATTGCAGTGCACTGTCATTTTGGTGTTCTCCTTTTAAGACCTGCCCTTATTAGGGCCATAGCAGTGATGATAACCTATCGGCACCCCTAATCATGAAAATGTGGGGGTATGGTAGTAGAGCCACCCCCTGTGTCTAACCATTAGGATGCCATCATCAAGTGGATCATAGCAGATCAGTGATATCGATCATAGATTTAGTTAAAATGAGAAGTCATTATGACAAGGTGGCACCTCACCCTTAGGAGAGTTTCACTTGAACATTATATGGGACCTTTGTCAACCTGTTTTAACTTTACATAATACCGACAGATTGAGACTTTCCTAGATGTTTCATTTAAATGTTAATTTCTTTTTTTATTCATTTAGGTTTCATTTTTTTTCCTTTTATAGAGTCTTCTCTGATCCTATGTCAGAATTTCTGTGACAAAGACTCCTGAATCATTTGAAAAAAAAAAATGGCATCTTCAAGTCGAACACAAGTATTAAATCTTTACAAGGTCTTATTAAGAGAAAGCCAGAAGTTAAATTCCTACAACTACAGGTAAAGGAGATTGATGATGTGTCCTTGTAAGAAATACTATTACTGGAAATAATACAAATATCACATGACAAGAATACCATACAACAATGGCAGGAAATATTGCTAAAGACATACCACACCGTAGTAATATCCCTATCTAAATGTTTGGGGATACTTGCAAAGAAATTAGTGACAAAAGTGTACAAACCAGATGGTTTTATACCCCAAATCAAATGTCAAGACAGATAAAAAATGATTATAGTCTTATAATAAAAATACATAAATTCCCTAAAGGGATTTTCCACTACCTCTTCTGATTCCACTTGTTTCCTCCAGTTAAAAGAAAAGACCATGTATTCGCCTCCTGCCGCCGTTCCAGCTCTGTCGGTAATTGCAGTTCGGGACTTACGTGACATTCCTCGAGCCCTGCCTCCAATTACCGCTGGCTTCTGTTTCGCCGCCTTTCGACCAAATGAGCAATTATCAGGAAGCTATTGGCAGCCCCAGCATTGATTAACATATTTGATCAGGCTCACATGAGCCCTGAACTGCAATTACCGACAGCACTGGAATGGCACCACTATGGGAGGTGAGTACAAGATATTTTATTTTAACTGGGAAAATCAAGTGGAATCAGAAGGAATTGTCCTAGTAGTAGACAACCCCTTTAAGGTTACATTGATTTCTACAATATGATATTTACTAAAAAAGTTGTCCAACACACTAAGGTCTCTGTCTGCAGTTATCAGCATCTCCCTTATTGCTTCCTTGTTATGCCACCTTGGTGTGGCCCTCATACCTTCTTGAAATGTTGTCTCTATGGTATGGCCACCTCCTTTGTAGGACTTTCTGGATGCCCTTACCCATGGATGATTTATTCAATTCTTTTCTCTCCTCCCTATGTTCCACATCTTCCTTTCTTCCCCCTTTGTGCCATATTAGTATTTTTTATGCCCCAGTTGGACTCCAAAATTGCAATTCCCATCTCGAAACTGTAGAGGCATACACAGGAATACATGATCATATCTTCTCCTACCATAGTTATCATTCTCTATGACATCCAGATTATTCTTCCAATTTACATATTTACTTATACCATTTTGTTGAACATACTTCATTGTAATCTATTTTTATAGCATTTTTGTGGGTAGGTCAGGAACAATAAAAAACTAAACAAAATGCTTTTTATGCATTTTGACTTTTGTTTTCTTTTCGCTAAAAATAATGTTGATGTATAAAGAAAAAAAATTGGACCTCTTGCCCTTCTCCCACATTAAAAATAATGCATTAAAACAAACAGTTGGTATTGCTGCCTTTGTCAAAGTTTGGTCTTTAATGAATTATCCACTGTACTAATTAACATAAACAGAAAAATAATCAAAATGACAAAATTATTTTTCTCCTTCGCATCATTGGGGACACAGGACCATGGGTGTATGCTTTTCTGCCAGTAGGAGGACACTAAGTAAACATAAAGAATTTAAGTCCTCCTCAGCAGTATACACCCACTTGCAGGAAGTAGGATATTCAGTTTCAGTTTTAGCTTAGTGTCACAAGGAGGCACATGTGCTCTGTTTGCCAGACCACATTCATAGACAATTTTAAGCCTATATTTTTTGTTTTATTTTTAACTTTTATTCTTACATTTTTCAGTAGATGGCACCCTTCAGGGCACCGCCCTCCTTTTACAAAGAGATTGTTCAGGAATAACCCATGATACCCAGTACCCGAGTTTCATTTAAGGGCGACGGATCCCTCAAGGGCTCCGATCTCCACATTCATCACCAGAAAGTATCGCGGAGTGTTGCCTCCACTTTTTTCCTTCTGAAGCCGGGCCCATTTTTTCCTGCAGTTACTAGCTGGACCACATCCCTGTCACATCCTCAACCTGGTTAACCTTCTGGATGCACAGTACAGACTTAAGTGTCTGTGCAGCTCCCGCCACATCCCCCTGCATAACAGAGGCGATGGAAGGGAAGTAGATGAACCCTCTTCCCCTCTCCAGTCAAGGAGAGAGCGGATCGAGGAAGCATCTCCTCGCAGCACTGCACTGTGTTGCACAGGCAGCATCACCCAAGGTCCGGTGGCACCACATCTGCGGCAGGTCCATGCCAGGATGCACAACTCCGGTAAGATAAGGGGGCGCGCCAGGGTTATGTGAGAGGCAGACTATCATGTGAGCCAGGATTATCCACGTACCACTCAACAATTTGCAGTAGTAACCATAACCTGTTCACTACTCAGTGAGTCAGGCCCATCACCAATCTAGTACCGTGCAGCGGTCATATACAGTGTTGCAAACTCCATTCTGTATACAGTAAACTGGATCCTACACGTCCTGCATACAGGCCCTCAATGGTGCTTTGGGATCTGTCCACTACCAGCGGTCAGAACTGGCATTCAATGCTCTCTGCAGCAACACTAACCATTCCCTCTGTTCGCTGCTCAGTAGGCCTAAGTCGGCAACTGCCATATACCATATAATAGCAGTTCTTGCTTCCTGCACTGTGCTTCATGTACACAGAGGCTCTTAATATGCACTGGGCAGCACATATGCTAAGGTTTAAATAGCACAGCCCCCCTTAGTTATCAACGGTCACAGACAAATGTTAACATGATGACATGATGATATATGGAGCACTCTCAGCCAAGCATGGCCAATGAAACAAACAAAATGCCTTTTTAAAATCGAAAAACTATCTACAACACAGCCCGCTTCCAAGCATCTGAAATCATATAATCACTGCCAAAAATAATTTATGACATTAGCCACCCTAGTCAGGGGGCAGGAAAGCCAGGTTACGGTAGCTGTACGACTATGTAGCGCACATAACTGCATGCACCACAGAACCACTTCAGGATTAATTTCCAGAATCAGGCAGTGTACCAATGAGCAAGGCATCCAGCTGCCAAACCTCCTATACCTGTCTGTCTCACCACCTTACGAGATCCGCAACTCTATCCAGTACACATTTCAGTGCACATCTCTAACTTGCAGGATCGGTCTATCTGCCTAAAGCATTGACTCATGGGTCTACCACCTCAAAAGTGTGCAGAAAACACAGCTGCGATGTATTCTATAGCAGTCTACCTCAACAGCCTTATGAGATCTGCCCCACCTGCCAGTGAACCAGTAATTCACATACCACATCCAGTCTGCAGCTCTAATCATGCCTGCCGCATTGAGACCTGTCTCGTATTCCGTAGCAGGGTTAATCTGCCCCTTGGCACTGTACAACTGACGAATAAAGTGGTCAGGAGTCTCCGTCCTTTATCCCTAAGCTATACCCTCGTCCTCCATATCAATTATCTAACTTTGGTTTGTTGCCTCTGCCAACTGTTCTGCTGATCAAAACTCAACCACTATAATTTATAAATTGGTGCGCGGCACTCACTTCTTCTTAATCTAGAAAGGCCGAATTCCATGCTTTTTTTCAGAAATAATATATACCTACTATACTATATATTTGCTACATGACCACAAGGTGACTTACGGCTCACGCCTTATCCCATTAAACCTAAGCTGTTAGCTACCGCACTGTGACACTTGTAGACTCACAGCTACATCATTATCACAAGATAGTCTGCATAGCCTCTGCTTCAGTGTCCATGCCTGTCTGTTGCCTCTAAACTCTCTCTTCTACAGAGCATTAACAAGTAATCTGACCTCCTTAACCAGAGCTCAGATCAACTACAGTAGATGCAAACTCTCTTCATGCAAGGTACAGTCGCAAATCCGTCAAGGTCTCTGATGTCCACACATGAGGTAACCAAGCTTAATCAGGTGACCCCCCCCTCTAGCAAAGCTGCATACAGGCACTCCGTAGGGTATGTAGTACCGCCTTACTCATTCCTCTCACTCATTTTCACAGAAAACAGGGCACCCTGCTCAGCATCCAGCAGTACTGCTCCATACCTATTGACTCCACAACCCTTAAAAATAAATAAAAAAAAAAAAAAAAGGTGCCTCATTTTCCCCACCTAATATAACTTAGGTGGAAACTTATAACACGACCCAAGTAATCGCTAATGTCGTCAACGTCTCAACCTTCGGGTTGTTGGTCAGTTCCCTACCTTCTCTCCCGTAAATCATCTCTCTCATGTCTTTAGCTACAATCCAAGTTAGGTGCACGTTCACATGCATCACAACCGGACATCCTTTTGACATCTGCGAATATAGTTTATCTCTTAGAATGTCACCTCGAGAGGTAGGATCACCTGCCGCCATGCGCAAAGTCCCTTCATGCAGATTCTCTTGAAGGTTCTAACTAAAGTACAGCGGCAGCTTCGCCAACATTTCTAATGTCCATAAACACACAAGGTAAGCTACCATCTTCCTCTAGCTCAGCTAGATCCAGGTCTTCACCTTGGGTTAGTCAGACCTAGACCCTAGATCATCACCTACCGCATACTAGGCGGTTACTCTTGTGTAACCGTGATCCAGCCTCAGTTCTCTGCTGGGTGGTCAGCCCCTACTCTCGCCTGATTCCCCCCCCTCAAATAGCTCTACGTGCTAACACTCGTGCAGTCTAATCTGACCTAGGTTACGACCTTAGGACATACGGTGTTGGCCAAAAGTATTGACACCCCTGCAATTCTGTCAGATAATACTCAGTTTCTTCCTGAAAATGATAGCAATCACAAATTCTTTGGTATTATTCTCTTCATTTAATTTGTCTTCAATGAAAAAACACAAAAAGAATTGTCCTAAAGCCAAATTGGATATAATTCCACACCAAACATAAAAAAAGGGGTGGACAAAAGTATTGACACTGTTAGAAAAATCATGTGATGCTTCTCTAATTTGTGTAATTAACAGCACCTGTAACTTACCTGTGGCACCTAACAGGTGTTGGCAATAACTAAATCACACTTGCAGCCAGTTGACTTGGATTAAAGTTGACTCAACATCTGTCCTGTGTCCTTGTGTGTACCACATTGAGCATGGAGAAAAGAAAGAAGACCAAAGAACTGTCTGAGGACTTGAGAAACCAAATTGTGAGGAAGCATGAGCAATCTCAAGGCTACAAGTCCATCTCCAAAGACCTGAATGTTCCTGTGTCTACCGTGCGCAGTGTCATTAAGAAGTGTAAAGCCCATGGCACTGTAGCTAATCTCCCTAGATGTGTACGGTAAAGAAAAATTGACAATAGATTTCAACGCAAGATTGTGCGGATGGTGGATAAAGAACCTTGACTAACATCCAAACAAGTTCAAGCTGCCCTGCAGTCCGAGGGTACAACACTGTCAACCCGTACTATCCGTCGGCGTCTGAATGAAAAAGTACTGTATGGTAGGAGACCCAGGAAGACCCCACTTTTTACCCCGAGACATAAAAAAGCTAGGCTGGAGTTTGCCAAAACTTACCTGAGAAAGCCTAAAACATTTTGGAAGAATGTTCTCTCTTTTTGGGCAAAGGCATCAACATCGAGTTTACAGGAGAAAAAAAGAGGCATTCAAAGAAAAGAACACGGTCCCTACAGTCAAACATGGCGGAGGTTCCCTGATGTTTTGGGGTTGCTTTGTTGCCTCTGGCACTGGACTGCTTGACCGTGTGCATGGCATTATGAAGTGTGAAGACTACCAACAAATTTTGCAGCATAATGTAGGGCCCAGTGTGAGAAAGCTGGGTCTCCCTCAGGACAATGACCCAAAGCACACTTCATAAAGCACTAGAAAATGGTTTGAGAGAAAGCACTGGAGACTTCTAAGGTGGCCAGCAATGAGTCCAGACCTGAATCCCATAGAACACCTGTGGAGAGATCTAAAAATGGCAGTTTGGAGAAGGCACCCTTCAAATATCAGGGACCTGGAGCAGTTTGCCAAAGAATGGTCTAAAATTTCAGCAGAGCATTGTAAGAAAGTCATTGATGGTTACCAGAAGCGGTTGATGGCAGTTATTTTGGCTAAAGGTTGTGCAACCAAGTATTAGGCTGAGGGTGCCAATACTTTTGTCTGGCCCTTTGTTGGAGTTTTGTGTGAAATGATTAATGTTTTGCTTTTTGCTTCATTCTCTTTTTTGTGTTTTTTCATTGAAGACAAATTAAATGAAGATAATAATACCAAAAAATTTGTGATTGCAATCATTTTCAGGAAGAAACTGAGTATTATCTGACAGAATTGCAGGGGTGTCAATACTTTTGGCCAAAACTGTAAGTCAGCACGCAGTTGCCCTAATGAGGTTGTGCCTAACACTCGTATATTCAGTTCAGTTTGAACATTGGCCGTTTAAATCCAACGTCAGTGTGCATCTATCACTGTACTTAAATCTTCTCCAAGTGGTGCAAAGATCGTGACCGGTACCCGCTTCGTTTCTCCATTCCAACTATCCTAGAATTCCTACAAACAGGACTGGACTCTGGCCTGGCTCTCAGTTCTCTCAAAGGCTAGACCTGCACCCTATCCGTATTATTCCAACGCTGGATCGCAAAAAAGGCCTCAAGTTGAAACTTTCATTCAGGGAGTCACTCGCACTTGACCCCCCCTATAAAACACCCGTTGACATCTGGGACCTAAAGTTAGCCCTAGGGGTTCTTCAAGAGCCCTGTTTGAACTACTACAAGACGTCTCCCCAAGCCACTTTTTTTGAAAAGTCGCTTTCCTGGTCGCCATCACATCAATCAGACGCATATCCAAGGTGGCCACCCTACCCTGCCGCCCTCCTTATCTATCCTTCAACCAGAATAAGGTAGTCCTCTGGCCATCTCCGTCATTCCTGACAAAGGTGGTATCCAAATTCCACCTCAATGAGGACATCGTCCTGTCCTCACTATGTCCGACACCAGTGCATCACTTTGAAAAAGCAATTCACACCCTAGACCTCGTACGTGCCCTCAGATGGCACATTTCTCCAACGGGCCCCCTTCGGCAAAATCGAAACGCTGTTCATCATTTCGGAAGGACACAGAAAGGGAATGGCAGCATCAAAATCCACAATAGCCAGGTGGATTCATTCTGCAATCCAAGAGTCTTATCATGTCAGAAACAGACCTATACCAGCAGGGATAAAGGCAAACTCCACTAGATCGGTGGGCGCCTCATGGGCCATTACACATCAGGCTCCAGCGTCACAAATTTGCAAAGCAACAACTTGGCCCAGCTTGCACACCTTCACAAAACACTACAGCTTCCATACCTAGGCCTTTACAGATGCAAGCCTAGGTAGGATAATCCTATAACTGGAAGTCACACACTTGTAAGCAGCTGGCGCTTAGTACATGCAATATGCTCATGTTTTTACTCTATTCCCACCCAGGTACTGCTTTTGGACGTCCATGGTCATGTGTCCCCCAATGATGCGAAGGAGAAACAGGGATTTTTTTGTACTCACCGTAAAACCCTTTTCTCCAAGTTCATCATTGGGGGACACAGCACCCACCCTAGTGACCCTCACGGGTCTACACATAGTGTTAGTTCTTTCTACCTTATTGCGTTAGCATGTCCTCCTACTGCTTTAGAACTAAACTGAAACTGAATATCCTACTTCCTGCAAGTGGGTATATACTGTGGAACAGGACTTAAATTCTTTATGTTTACTTAGTGTCCTCCTAGTGGCAGAAAAGCATACACCCATGGTCCTGTATCCCCCAATGATGAACTTGTAGAAAAGGATTTTTTTGAGGGGGGTCAGTTAGCGGGAGAGTTAGGAATAGCTGGGCCACCCGCCCTCAGTGGCACTGTCCACGTCACAGTATCGCATTGAAGTCACCAACAAATTGGCTCCACACGCTGATCCTAAACTTCATCCTCCTTTATCCTTTTGCAAACTCCCAGAGGGGGAGGGGAGAGGAGAGACATCACACACATGGAGTAGACTCAGCTCACATTACGGCTGCTGTAAATGTTGGCGATCAGTTCACTCGGTTTTTATGGCAAATTTCATCAGCTGCTCCCTCTAGTGTTTTAAAGTGGAAAATATCAAAATGTTTTAAATCATTTTTCATATTTATCTAATGTATAAAGCTGAATGTGTGTGTATTGTATGTTTGTATGTATGTGTGTATGTATATCCGGGATTGGCATCTACACCGTCGCAACTACAGCCACAAAAGTTTGCACAGTCACACGTCTGGACCCCGAGAGCGTCATAGGCTATGTTGTGAGGCGAAATTTTAACCCTGCGCATTCCATTTCACCAAACAATTTTGCCCCTATCTACATAATGGGGAAAAAGTGAATGGAAAAGTGTTGGAGGAAAATCAACAGTTGTCAGCTATAGCCACAAAATTTTGCACAGTCACACGTCTGGACCCCGGGAGCGTCATAGGCTATGTTGTGAGGGGAAATTTTAACCCCGCGCATTCCAATTCACCAAACAATTTTGCCCCTATCTACATAATAGGGAAAAAGTGACAGTTACCAGTTGGTTGTGAATGAGAGGGGCTTAATGATAGCACCAAAGACTACCAGCATATAGTCACTAAGGTGGGTCCCCAACATGAGATATTCACCATGCACGGGGACATGTATACACACCACACGCACACAAAAAGTAACAGCAAGTGTATAGTCGCTAAGGTGCAGCCCCAACATTGTATGCTTACCACGCACCCGAACAAACACACACACCACAAAGGGACACACACAACACAGAGATACACACACACCCTATAGCGACACATGCACTCACCCCACAGGGACACACACCACAAAGACACACACAACACAGACAAACACACCACACAGACCCCCCCATAGGGACACATGCACTCACCCCACAGGGACACACACCACAAAGAGACACACACAACACAGAGACACACACCCCCCACACAGACACCCCCCCCTACAGGGACACACACACATACACACCCTATAGGGACACATGCACTCACCCCACAGGGACACACACACACACACACACCACAAAGAGACACACAACACAGATTCACACACACCACACAGACCCCCCCCCACAGGGACACACACACATACACACCCTATAGGGACACATGCACTCACCCCACAGGGACACACACATACACACACCCCAGGGACACACACCACACAGACAGACACAGATGTGCACAAATCACCTCACACAACTCGCCTCATACGTGTGCTTTCTTTAATTTCCAAACATAAACATCTGACTAAAAACAGCCAATGTGCAACACATGTGCCATATAGGGAATTAAGGCAGATGTCAGTCACATGAGCTGTCTATTATATGTATGTGTGAGGTAACATATACTGCCCGGCCAGTTGGCTGGAGATTTATTAGGCTGCCTATAGCAATCAATCACAGCTCACCTTCTATTTTCCTACAGGTCATTAATATGACACATTCAAATTCTATTTTGTTATAGCTAACATCAGTTATTTATTAACCCGGGCGTAGCCGGGTACTACAGCTAGTACCTTTATAAAAAAAAAGCTTACCGTAATTTTATTTTTTTTCAGTAATGTAAAACCTTTAGACATACATCATTTGTTATTTGTTGTTTTGTTTTTTTTCTCTTTTTAATTGAATCAGTCAGTAAGCTAACACCCCTCCTTCAAACTGCATATATGGGCATTCAGGTCTTTGAAATGTAAATCCATCAACACCTTTATATAATTATGTAGCTGTATTTCTTTGAAATTAGCATATTAATCACATAATATTACACTTTAAGTGTTCTGTTTCCACACCCAGCACCTTTAGCGTGTAGATAGTACACTCTTTCAGTATCTTGCCTGGCTTTTGACATCACACAGTGAGCAAGAAATTAAGCTATAAGGCTCATGCTGGATGGGGTAATCACTTTGGCTGCCAAAGTATGTATTAAAATGACAATTTCTTTGGAATGTAGCAGTAGCAACAAATAAAAGATTTAAAGGTGTCTATAGATTTACAGTCATGGCCAAAAGTATTGACACCCCTGCAATTCTGTCAGATAATACTCAGTTTCTTCCTTAAAATGATTGCAATCACAAATTCTTTGGTATTATTATCTTCATTTAATTTGTCTTCAATGAAAAAATCACAAAAAGATTTCTCCTAAAGCCAAATTGTATATAATTCCACACCAAACATAAAAAAGGGGGTGGACAAAAGTAATGGCACTGTTAGAAAAATCATGTGATGCTTCTCTAATTTGTGTAATTAACAGCACCTGTAACTTACCTGTGGCACCTAACAGGTGTTGGCAATAACTAAATCACACTTGCAGCCAGTTGACATGGATTAAAGTTGACTCAACCTCTGTCCTGTGTCCTTGTGTGTACTACATTGAGCATGGAGAAAAGAAAGAAGAGCAAAGAACTGTCTGAGGACTTGAGAAACCAAATTGTGAGGAAGCATGAGCAATCTCAAGGCTACAAGTCCATCTCCAAAGACCTGAATGTTCCTGTGTCTTCCGTGTGCAGTGTCATCAAGAAGTTTAAAACCCATGGCACTGTGGCTAACTTCCCTAGATGTGGACGGAAAAGAAAAATTGACGAGAGATTTCAACGCAAGATTGTGCGGATGGTGGATAAAGAACCTCGACTAACATCCAAACAAGTTCAAGCTGCCCTGCAGTCCGAGGGTACAACAATGTCAACCCGTACTATCCGTCGGTGTCTGAATGAAAAGGGACTGTATGCTAGGAGACCCAGGAAGACCCCACATCTTACCCCGAGACATAAAAAAGCCAGGCTGGAGTTTGCCAAAACTTACCTGAGAAAGCCTAAAATGTTTTGGAAGAATGTTCTCTCTTTTTGGGCAAAGGCATCAACATCGAGTTTACAGGAGAAAAAAAGAGGCATTCAAAGAAAAGAACACAGTCCCTACAGTCAAACATGGTGGAGGTTCCCTGATGTTTTGGGGTTGCTTTGCTGCCTCTGGCACTTGACTGTTTGACCGTGTGCATGGCATTATGAAGTGTGAAGACTACCAACAAATTTTGCAGCATAATGTAGGGCCCAGTGTGAGAAAGCTGGGTCTCCCTCAGAGGTCATGGGTCTTCCTCAGGACAATGATCCAAAACACACTTCAAAAAGCACTAGAAAATGGTTTGAGAGAAAGCACTGGAGACTTCTAAGGTGGCCAGCAATGAGTCCAGACCTGAATCCCATAGAACACCTGTGGAGAGATCTAAAAATGGCAGTTTGGAGAAGGCACCCTTCAAATATCAGGGACCTGGAGCAGTTTGCCAAAGAAGAATGGTCTAAAATTCCAGCAGAGCATTGTAAGAAACTCATTGATGGTTACCGGAAGCAGTTGATCACAGTTATTTTGGCTAAAGGTTGTGCAACCAAGTATTAGGCTGAGGGTGCCAATACTTTTGTCTGGCCCATTTTTGGAGTTTTGTGTGAAATGATCAATGTTTTGCTTTTTGCTTCATTCTCTTTTGTGTCTTTTCATTTAAGACAAATTAAATGAAGATAATAATACCAAAGAATTTGTGATTTCAATCATTTTCAAGAAGAAACTGAGTATTATCTGACAGAATTGCAGGGGTGTCAATACTTTTGGCCAACACTGTATGTGCTAGGATGTAATGGCGGCCAACTGTCACAGTGGTTCTCTGGCTGGCAGGCCATCCTCAGCAGAGCAATAAGGGGTTAAAGTTATGGATGCGGGTGCAGGATCAGTCGCGCTCAATAAATATTGTCCAGTCCTCAGGTACAACAGATAAACTCACTTTTACTGGAGCTTTTGATGCTGTTGATTACAGCTTTCCACAGTTCAATATACAGACTTGCAGCCTCTGATGGTGTGAGGAGCTCAGCTCTCTTTCTGGCAATGTGTGTCACAGCTCTCCTCACTGCTGCTGGTTATGGCACTATACTACGCCCCTTAAACTTCTCTGTGCCTAGACTTTAGCATCCACGGTGCCTCAGACTTACAGAAAGCACTTCAGCTTTCTTCCCACTGCGTCAACTCAGGATCTCCTCAAGGCAGCTCTCCACACACCCTCACCTCTTCACTGCCGATCCCTAATTGATGTTGTCGTTGGTAGTCTGGCACTAAATGGACTGACCAGGACTCTATGTCCCATGCAGCTGCAGATTTTGCTGTGTCCCAATAGCAACTACAACAAAGCCACTGGATGGCCTCCTTACTCTCCAACACCACTGAATCCAGGGAGAGCACTGTTTCTGGCTTTCTGGGCTCAGGAGTTCTGCTATTGGGCTGCTAACCACCATACTATAATATCCCTTTGTACTGTTCACATCTGCCTTTATTAAAATGGCTAAATTGCTAATTTCCCACATCACCAGACTTTACAGATGTTTACAGATATTTGTGATGCCTAAGTCTGCAGGGCGCCACATTTACATTAAAGGGAACCTGACCCCTAAAAATCACCCCCAGCCTATCAATACCCCGGTAATCCTTTTGGATCTTCCTCGCCCAACGCCATGGGCAGATTAGCTGGTATGACGCTAATCGCGTCATATCCGGCTCAGATGATGTTGGTACACCCTTTGGGTGTATCGACAGACCTCATGATGCGCATTGCGCTTGCGCGAGGTTACTTTACGGTAGCTTATCTGTGATGAGCTGCCATAAAGTAACCATGCGCAGTGCGCATCATGAGGTCCGTCGATACACCCAAAGGGTGTACCAACATCATCCGAGCCGGATATGACGCGATTAGCGTCATACTGGCTAATCTGCCCATGGAGGAGAGCGAGGAAGATCCAGAAGGATTATCACGCTTATCGGGGCATGAATACAAGCTGTAAAGGTGGCAAAAAGAAGTCACAGAAGCCGCAGTTCTGGAGGTATCAAAAGCACTTTTTTAAACTTTCAAACTACACAATTAGGACACAAAGGGATAGGTAGAATAGCATAATGATGGTGCAGGGAGAGGTTTTGATAGGCTGGGGAGGTGATTTTTAGGGGTCAGGTTCCCTTTAAAAAGATGTGATCTTATAGATACATTACCTTTACGCCTAATTCTATGTATCCACACGATTGGGCATGTTCATCAATAAAGTCTAATTCTTAGACAGTGAAATCTTAAACCAGTGCAGTGCAGCTGAGCTCAGTGATTGGCTGCAGTGGTGATGGGAGCTGTCAATGTAACATCACTACAAGCAGAGAGATGGCATTGGACCAGCAGAGGGTGGGGTACTATCTGTTTCGGTAAAAAAATGCCTTCTTTCGGCATTATACATATATTGATAAAGATTTATATATTTTTAATAAATCGGATGTCTCATAGGTAATATTTTTGTGAATAGGCAATATAAAAGTAATCGTGTAGCATATGCAGCATTATCTACAGTGTCGACTTACATATTGAGGTAAGGGCACAGATTATTTTTATAGAGTAAGTTCTCCTTTGTGCTCATGACGTACATAAAGCTGTTCTGTATAGAGACCCCCAGCGGCTCCTGAGTGTTTCACTTCTCCCAGTATCTTGTTCCTTTGCCGTTCTGCTGCTTTTGTGATTCCCCTCTGACCCATAAATGCATTAAATTGCTGTCTTACTCGGTAATCCAATTGATGTCAGTGATTCTGGCAGATCCCTATTACGATCTCCTGATTATTAGGTTTCAGATCATATCAAATTCTCTTCTCTTTATCTCTCATTCACAACCATTTTCCATTGAAGTTTAACCCCTATTATCTTGCACTTGTGTGGGTTGCAGATTGAATAAATTATCTGTTTTTTTTTTTTGTTATTCCTCGCCTCCTATATTGTCATTGTTCTTTGGCAGCAATCTAAAATATTTGACCCTGAGGTTGTCACACCGAACAGTTATCATAGTATGTTGTTTCTGTAACTCCCATTATGTATCCACTTCTCCATTCATAGTGGACTATGATATTCTGGCGTGATGAGAGAGCGATTGGCGTAAACTAGTTGAGGAGATCAGTGTAGGTCTCAAAGGTTGTACCTTAAATGCCTAAAATGAGAAAACTCCCTTGAATTTAAAGGAAACCTGCCAGCAATTTTCACCACGCAAAATTGCAGCTCTTGTGAGTGCACTGGTAGCTGATCTTAGTTGGGACGTTCACTGTGTCCTCTATCCTAATTGATTGCTGCAGTGTCCAACCAGGAGCCGATCACAGCCATCTATCAAGTGAAGAAGAGGAGGATTGTACAGTCAAAAATACTGACAAGTTCCCTTCAATCATCTCTGCATCATGTACTCTTAAAAAAAAAAAACATTTTGTATTGCTAAAATGTATTCAACATTAATAATTAAGCAATTTTGCAAGTGGTTGTAATTAGCCTCTTCCAGTGTATATACTGTTTATGACTGTGGTGAAAGTGCATTTCTTGAATCTAAGTAAGTTGTGTTTTGCCATAGCTCTATTATCGCTACTGCAATATAGCGGGAGTAAAACAAGAAAAAATAAAAAGACACATATGTATTTACACAAATTTAATTACCTACAGGGCTTACCAACTTTATTTTTATTTTAGGAAATATAATTAGAACCTAATTTTGTGATACTTTCTGATATAAGTATTGCAGGTTCATCATAAACCTCATTTAATACATTGACTCTTGTTAGCGTAGCCTCACAGACCACACTCCTCTGCTGTTCTCTGCAGACTGTAAGGAAGCTGCATCTATATGTAATACTTATATGTAATGTGGCAATTACTAATAATATGTGTCAATCAGTAATGGTACCTTTACACGCCGCCACAACAGGATGGATACCAACCGCTACTTCACGTGCACGAGCACGCCCAAACGGTTACAAACGATAATCGCATCTCCTTTAGACGCCGCCACAAGGTGCGCTACGCTACGCTACATCTACAGCTAGATACATCGCCGGGTGTCTCAAGTAGCCATCTGTAGCTCATTTACACACCGCTACATCCAGCTACTATGGGCGTACCTGGTGCAGCAGGGACAGCACATAGGCGTGCTCCAATCGTGGATTACGAGACGTCCGTACGCTGATAGGAGAAAGCAAAAATACCATGATTGGACAGGCATCGCAGGAGGCAGATTAATACTTGACGCTCGAGCAATTGTGTAGTGTGACTCGTCAGCTCCTTAAATATGCCGCCCTGTGCGGCGACAACCAATCGCAACGCAGGAGCTTCCTCCAATGATCGCTGAAGGGGGCGCGGAAACCCGGACCCTGTGTCACGCCCCAGCTACATAGCATGGTGTAGAAACAACCCTTCTGTTCCTTCTTCACACGCCGATACGGCTCGCTACAATCGGCTTTGTTGCCATCTGTTTATGGGCAGTGCACGGATACAGATGTATCTGTAGCCGGCTGTGTCGTCCCGTCTTCAGACGCCGCTACTACGGGCGATATTGGCGCGACAAGCTACATTTGTAGCCTGTAGCGGGTTGTATCCATCCTGCAGTGGCGGCATGTAAAGGTACCATTAGTGCCACAAAATCACATCCCCAACGGATTTACAGTGGGGAGAAAAGTATTTAGCCACCAATTGTGCAAGTTCTGTCACTTAAAAAGATGAGAGAGGCCTGTAATTGACATAGGTAGACCTCAACTATGACAAAACTAATCCTGAAAATCTCATTGTCTGATTTGGCAGCAATTTTTTTTCACATTTTGGTGGAAAATAAGTATTTGGTTACCTACAAACAAGCAAGATTTCTGGCTCTCACAGACCTGTAACTTCTTCTTTAAGAGGCTCCTCTGTCCTCCACTCATTACCTGTAGTACTGGCACCTGTTTGAACTTATTAGCATAAAAGACACCTGTCTGCAACCGCAAAAAGTCACACTCCACACTCCACTATAGTGAAGACCAAAGAGCTGTTGAAGCACACCAGAAACAAATTGTAGTCCTGCACCAGGCTGGGAAGACTAAATCTGCAATAGGCAAGCAGCTTGGTGTGAAGAAATCAACTGTGGGAGCAATAATTCAAAAATGGAAGACATAATAGACCACTGATAATCTCTCTCGATCTGGGGCTCCATGCAATATATCACCCCTTGGGGTCAAAATCTCAAAACCAGTGAGCAAAAATCCCAGAACCACATGGAGGGACCTAGTGAATGATCTGCAGAGAGCTGGGACCAATGTTACACAGGCTACCGTCAGTAACACACCACGCCGCATGGACTCGGATACTGCAGTGTCAGACGTGTCCCCCTGCTTAAGCCATTACATGTCCTGATCCATCTGAAGTTTGCTAGAGAGCTTTTGGATGATCCAAAATATTGGGAGAATGTCATATGGTTAGATGAAACCAAAGTAGAACTGTTTGGTAGTAACACAACTCGTCATGTGTGGAGGAAAAAAAATGCTGATTTGCAGCCAAAGAACACCATACCTACTGTGAAGCATGGGTGTGGCAATATCATGCTTTGGGGCTGTTACTCTGCCAAGGGACCAGGACGACTAATCCTTGTATATGAAGGAACAAATGGGGCCATGTATCATGAGATTTTGAGTGCAAACCTCCTTCCATCAGCAAGGGCATTGAAGATGAAACGTGGCTGGGTCTTTCAGCATTACAATGATCCCAAGCACACCACCAGGGCAACAAAGGAGTGGCTTTGTAAGAAGCATTTCAAGGTCCTGTAGTGGCCTAGCCAGTCTCCCGATCTAAAGCCTATAGAAAACCTTTTAGAGGGAGTAGAAAGTCCTTGTTGCCCAGCGACATCCCCAAAACATCACTGCTCTAGAGGAGATCGCATGGAGGAATGGGCCAACATACCGGCAACAGTGTGTGTGCCAACCTTGTGAAGACTTACAGAAAACGTTTGACCTCTTTCATTGCCAACAAAGGATATATAACAAAGTATTGAGATGAACTTCACCAAATACTTATTTTCCACTACAATTTGAAAAAAAAAATCTTTCCAAATCAGACAATATGATTTTCAGGATTTGTTTTCTCATTTTGTCTCTCATAGTTGAGGTCCACCTATATTGTCTTTTACAGGCCTCACTCATCTTTTTAAGTGGGAGAAATTGCTCAATTGGTGGCTGACTAAATACTTTTTTTCCCCACTGTACAAAGATATACTGGTTAGCTCCTGGAACTCAATACATTTAATATTACAAGGTGAACAGTAAAATACATTTCTGTTTTGTGTATACATCTTCTTTGTATACCTATGTGTCTCCATAGTGATTGACAACAATCAAAGTTCATTTATTTATTATGAATTGCTTATATAGCACAATCATATTCCACACCACTTTGCACACATTATTACCACTGCACTCACATTCTATATTACCTATCAGTATATCTTTGGAGTGTGGGAAGAAACCGGGATACCTGGAGGAAACCCACGCAAAGACGGGGAGAACATACATCCTTGCTTATGTTGTTCTTGATGGAATTTGACCCAAGCGCTGAAAGACTGCAGTGCTAACCACTGATCCACTGTGCCGCTCATCCTGATCCTGGAGTTAAAATCCTTCTGTCTGACCATGACAAATTGTAAACATACCTATCGTGTTCTGGTGATGCGACCTCGATGTGTCCCCTGTCCGGGACACAGCATATGGGAGATTGTATCTTCTACTCAGTAGCAGCACACACAGGGTAAGCTGCTACTGGAGCTCAGTGCTGATTGAAAGCACTGACGTCCAGGTGTGCGGGTGAATAGGAGATGATATGAGCTGCCCTGGGCAGTGGGGAGGGGGTTGAGTGTGTCAGGACAGCAGCAGGAGCTGCTGTGTAGAGAGTTGTGTGAAGATTCAACACAGCCTGTGACCTCTCTCAGAGTGGACGTTCATGAGGCTAATGAGTGGACGGTAAGGAGAGAAAGGTTGTGTGCTGACCTAACACAGCCTACCCGGGGGAAGGTACAGA
>JARQOC010000005.1:238571497-238613588 GCA_033576535.1 Allobates femoralis | reverse complement strand
ACCAAACTCTGATGGTAAAAACGGACACACCAACAAACTCTGATGGTAAAAACGGACACACCAACCAAACTCTGATGGTAAAAACTGACACCCGACCAAACTCTGATGGTAAAAAACTGATACATCGACCAAACTCTGACGGTAAAAACTGACACACCGACCAAACTCTGACGGTAAAAACTGACACACTGACCAAACTCTGATGGTAAAAACGGAAACACCGACCAAACTCTGGTGGTAAAAACTGACACACCAACCAAACTCTGATGGTAAAAACAGACATACCGACCAAACTCTGATGGTAAAAACTGACACACGACCAAACTCTGATGGTAAAAACTGATACACCGACCAAACTCTGACGGTAAAAACTGACACACCGACCAAACTCTGATGGTAAACACTGTCACACTGACCAAACTCTGATGGTGAAAACTGACACACCGACCAAACTCTGATGGTAAAAACTGACACACCGACCAAACTCTGATGGTAAAACTGACACACCCGACTAAACTCTGATGGTAAAAATTGACACACTGACCAAACTCTGATGGTAAAAACTGACACACTGACCAAACTCTGATGACACTCTAACCAAAACCACTGATGAGATTCGGACAGTTTTTTGCGTACATGAAAATCACTGATGTATCGTAGTAGTAGAAATTATTTTATACTTTACATATTTATCTAGTTATTCTTTCTAATCCATCTTCTGTGTTTATCTGTAAACAAGAACTGTGAGGACATCTTATGGCCAAATAGAATTACTACAAAGATAACATTTGTTATATTAAAGGCTCTCAAACTCTGCTCCCACATTGACATTTTGGTGAGTTTTTGACATTATGTATTTTTGCTACATGAAAAATTGAGCACTTCACAGTTCCAGAAAGGTACATGGATTTAGAGAACTCTAATACCCACGGTGCTTCTTTTTTACTCAGCGAAAACTGCCCTGCGGTGTGTTTCAAATCCGCAACATGCCAATTACTCCTGCAGTTATGCTGAGTTTTATGTGCAGATTTTTTGCCATAGAATTTCAATAGATGCAGAAAAAATGCAGGTAAAAATTGCATATGCATTTTTAAAGTGTTTCCACTGTAAGCATCTTACTTTACATAATAAGTGGAGAAATGCTGCAGAAATTGTACAACATCAAAAACTCACCATGGGAATGTAGACTTTGGCTAAGGCCACACTTAAAAGGTCATCCACGTTAGACGGATGATGTTACAACAGAGCCCAGCCGGCTGTAACGTTGACCGCTAATGTCGGGTGCTTCCCATGAATGCTGCACCATAGTAACCCACTGTTTACTATAGATACAGGTTCACAGGAAGACCCAGGCAGTGCGCTTATCCAGGACGCACAGGAAAACAGTGCTGACAACGTTTTCCTATGCGTCCTGGATAAGCGCACTGCCTGGGGCTTCCTGTGAAGCTGTATCCATAGTAAACAGCTAGATGCAAGGGGTAGAAAAAAGTGTCAAAACTTCGGCGGGTTACTATGGTGCAGCATTCATAGGAAGCACCCGATGTTAGGGGTGAGCGTTACGGCAGGCTGGGCTCTGCTGTAACATTATCCGTCTAAAGTGGATGACGTGGATATTAAGTGTGGCCCTAGCCTAAGTATTAGAGACATAAGATTGAGATTGTGAATATCCCCAATGGTTTGTAGTGGCAAGACCCACTTGAGCTTCTGAAGCTGCATAACTGCAACACGGTTCTTTAACAAGACCATGCTGTTTATTCTTAGAGTGACTTTCAGGCCATGTTCACACATTCAGTATTTGGTCAGTATTTTACTTCAGCATTTGTAAGTCAAAACCAGGAGTGGGTGAAAAATACAGAAGTGGTGACGTCTTTCTGTTGTACTTTTCCGCTGAGTGTTCTCCTCCTGATTTTGACTTACAAATACTGACCAAATACTGAACATGTGAACATAGCTGTTCTGTCCTCGCTACACATTCTTTATCCTGAGGTGCGAGTGTGTATAGTCTGACAGTCAGCCAAACCTTCATCCCCGACAACTTAATAAGGAATTTCAGATCTGTTGTCAAGGATTTGGTTAATTCGATGATTGTAGGTAGTGGTTGGCAGAACGTCCTTCAAAGGACTTGATTTGGTAGTCAGTAGCTTTCCTGTCTGCTGTTGTCACATTACCTGCAAATGGTTTTAATGAGTAGGGGGTGCTTGACTGTTTAATGATGAATAGGTAAAAAAAAACATTCGTCTAGCTTAAGCCCCCATCACCCATAGCGAGATCGCTGTTTTGTCACAGGTTTTGTGACGCAACAGCAACCTTGCCAGCGATCTTGCTATGTTTGACACATGGCAGTGACCATTATGGCCTGAACCATTTTTTGATCGTCGGGTTCCATTGGGCAGCATGCATCGGTGTGTTTGAAGCCTTAACAATGGCGACTCAGAACTCAGCCACGTAGGTCTGAGTCATCAGACTAGCTGATGTGTGACAGGGTTCCAACGACCGCCAAGGTCGTTACATGGGTCCCCGTATCGTTGCTGCATCTTTGAGTAGATCTGACTGTTTGACATCTCACCAGCGACCTCGTAGCGACATTCCAGCGATCCTTACCAGGTTGTATCGTTGTTGGGATCGCTGGAACGTCGCCAAGTATGATGGATCGGTTACTTTGATAATCCAAGATAACGTACAGTATTGCAGCTTTGTCTTTTTGGCCCTTCGGGTAGACTTTAATAAGGCAGATATTTGAACAGGGCCTATTGTCCCTTTGCAAACGTCTGTACATTCGGAAGTGTTCTCTGGTGCAGCAAGTGTTTTGTGTACTTTTTGGAGCTGGCCAGGATGTAGATCTGTGTTGTAATCTCACATTCTGTACATTTTAGGCTGCCTTCACACTGGCGTTTCCCTCCACAGCATTCTGCGAAGGGGAATCGCCATGTGTGCGCAGCCAGCGCAAGCCCCTATGTTTAGAATGGGGACGCACGGTGCTGCGCTTGACAGCGCAGGACCGTGCGCTCCCACTCACTCCCATATGTGCTGAATTTGAAATTGGTGAAAATGTTCAGGGAAAGTTAACTCATCTCTAGCTACATGGATACATCTATTGGTAAAACAGGAAGAAAGACAGGAGGGGCACACCTAGTGAAACCATGATGGTTAGTGTAGGAGGTTCAGTGATGGATACTCACCCGACAGGGTTATGCGCCTGGCATAACCCAGTAGCTTTGCCTCTTTGTGGCCGAATACAGATTTCTGGGATTCGGATGAATAGCGGGTCATGTGATCGATCATGCGGGTGTGACGTCACCGCAGGTCCCTCGATCTCCGGCGCCGGCAGGTCCTAATGTTGGATTACAGCCCCTGTTTGTTCTGCTCCTGTGCAGCTCCCACCACTCGCCCAAGGGGCATGTATACAGAGGCTATATGAGAGATTTCAGCGGTTACGTGGGGCGCTAGAAGAAGGAACAGGAGACAATTAAAGCAATTCTTACATTTACTGTGCTCAGGGTTTTTATAAGCGTTTCAGCGGTAAACTCTGCCTTCATAAGATGAAGGCGGAGCTTACCGCTGAAACGCGTTGGAAGACCCTGAGCACAGTAAATGTAAGGATTGCTTTAATTAATTGTCTCCTGTTTCTTCTGAGCGCCCCATGTAACCGCTGAAATCTCTCATATATCCCATGGTTACATCTATTAACATATATAAGGTCTGGTCCACATTACATCTTTGCTGTCCGTTACAACGGAAGTGTTAACGGTTCAGCAAAGGAGACATTTTGTGTCATTGTATTTATGTTTTTGATACCTCAAAAATGTATGTGCTATATGGGATAGAAGAATAGGATAGGTAGAAAGATAAATAAATAGGATAGAAAGAGATAGGAATAGAGGTAGAAAAGCATTACCAGTGTCCTTGCTGCTCCCAGGCCAATGGCTCATTCAAGGGCTTTAATGAGCGGCACCGGAAGCAGCAGGCAGAGCAGGGAGTCAGAGCAGGGACACCGGTATTGCATTTATACCATCTATAAATGAATATGGTAGACCTGCTTTGGTTTCCTCCGTCCTGGTTGGTGATACTTTATAGTTTACCGGCCCCACCTTCTCCATTATCTCGTAGGGCCCCTGCCACCTTGCATGGAACCTGCTATCTACTGTAGGCACAATTACCAACAACCGATCCCCCGGACTAAAAGTTCTTACCCGAGCCTCCCGGTTATAGACCCGACTCAGACTGTTGTGCTGCCTCCATATGTTCCCGGACCAGAGGTAGGACTGTCTCTATTCTTTCCTGCATTTTTGCAACATGCTCTATCACCCTCTTATGTGGGGTTGGTTGGTCTCCCAAACCAATTTGGCTATATTGAGTAAGCCCCGGGGGTGTCTGCCATACAATAGTTCGAAGGGCGAGAACCCTGTAATGGTTGGGGCACCTCACGCACTGCAAAATAAATATGGCAGTAAGAGATCCCAGTGCTTCCCATCTTTCCATTAGGCCATCTGTTTGGGGACGATAGACTGATGTGTGCAACTGTTTAACATTAATCAAACGGCAGAGTTCTTTCATAATTTTTAATATAAAAGGGTTTCCATAGTCTGTTGGTCTCTCTTTAGGAATCCCCACCCGAGAGAACATACCAATGAGTTCCTTTGCTATGAGTTTAGCTGACGTATGGCGCAGCGGGACTGGGTTGCATAATCTAGAACTACCAGGATATGTTGGTGACCGCTTGCTGACTTATTGACAGGACCAACCAGATACGCTAATCTTTCGAAAGGTACCTCTATAATTGGCAGAGGCACCAAAGGACTCCGAAAGTGTGGCTTGGGACTGGTTACCTGGCACACCAGACAGGAATTACAATACTGTTTAACTTCTTCATGGACGCCTAGCCAGTAAAACTACTGTAAAATTCGGTCTAGGGTTTTCTTTTGACCCAAATGTCCACCCAGTACATGCGCATGAGCTAGGTGAATTACCAGCCTACGATCATACCTGTGGTATCAGTAATTGCTCTACCAGTTCCCCACATATTTTCTTGACCTGATACAATAAGTCTCGGGTCACATCAAATTGTAGCAATACTGTAGTTGCCCCAGGTTGTTGGGGTTTCCCATTAATAAACAGCACATTATCCCTGGCCCAAGCCAAAATAGGGTCTCAGAGTTGCACCATACCAAAATTGTCGCCAGAAACATTTAAGTCTGCAAATTCAAGTACCAGCGGCAAGTCTTCCACATCACCCGCCAACATTGCTATGGGAGAAATTTTCCCCTCCTCCACCACAGTGGAGGTGACCCCTACTGTAAGCACCTCTTCCTCTGGGCCACCAGGTTCATACCCCACTTCCGGAGGATGTAACATGGTTGCCAACGGTGTCAGCAGTTGTTCACTGGGTGAACCACCTGTTGGCCAAAGTATAGAAAATAAAGTCAATCACAACCCCCACCTTGTGGCACCTCTTCCCGCTGGCGTGTTTATCACCACTAGTGCTGTGGGATAGTCTTTTAAGTCCCCATGTGTGCATAACACCCGAATTTTCCGGCCAGTGTACTCAATGGTTGGTACTAGGTTGGCTCGCACCAGAGTCATGAGACTCCCTGAGTCCTGCAGGGCCACAGCCGGAGTGCTTTCACATCAACCTTACATAAATGTCCAATACTGAGATCCTCCGGGGTGCTAGTCGCACAAATCCGTTTGGCACAATTGGATTGACGTTTGTATCCATTGGCTCAGCCAGGTGGGGGCATACTTCTCTCATGTGGCCTGGCTCCAAGAATCGCCAGCAGGCTATGGGGCCCCTTTCTTCACCAAAAATGTCTTGAGCGGCCCTCCTAGGCTCCGCTCGCTGGGTCAGGGGTGGGGATTTAGGGGACTTTCCTGACACTTTCCAGGGATTGATCTATTGATGAAGAATGGCCCCACTATCTTTGTACCCCATATACCACACCATATCATCAATTTTTTGTGTTCCAACAGTCTTGGAGGAATTTATCCACTGTGGGTTAGTGTCAGACCAATAGCGGTGGTTTTGTTTGTTAACTTCACTTATTCACAAATTAATTTGCCTCATCACTCATCTGAAGGCAATTGTCTATGCTGTGAAGATACGAGATGTGCAGCATCTGAAACAATGGATACTGGAAGCCTATGCTAGCATTTCTTCTGCGGTGTTGCTATCAGTGTGTCAAGAGTGGGCGAAGAGGGTTGCATTGACAATCCAACGTAATGGGCAGCACTTTGAATACATTTTATAAGTGGTCATAAACCTATAAATAACTCATGAAAGAATAAAGTTATGTTGAAACCAAGCACACCATTGTTTTTCTTATGAAATTCTCAATACGTTATTGTCACATGCTCTCTTCCAAATGAAAAAAATAAAGTTGGATCCAAAATGGCTGACTTCAAAATGGCCGCCATGGTCACCCCCCATCTGGAAAAGTTTTCCCCCTCCCATATACTAATGTGCCACAAACAGGAAGTTAATATCACCTACCATTCCCATTTTATTTAGATGCATCCATATAAATGGCCCACTCTGTACATGTTGAATTATCTTGTTCTGGATAGGGGCACCTCAGTTCTGTTGACTAAGTTTGAAAAAGTAGAAGTTTTATATTCATCAATTTGTTCATTAATATAAAACTTAAGAAGAAAACAGCGGCACTCCGAGATCCTTTATTCCATGAACAGCTTTATTCCAAAAAAGTTTACATCGGTGGGTGTAGGGAAGGGAGGACGGACCTGCACCCACCGATGTAAACTTTTTTGGAATAAAGCTGTTCATGGAATAAAGGATCTCGGAGTGCCGCTGTTTTCTTCTGAAGTTCTTAATTGATCCCTGCATCTACAGCTGAGCAACCCAGATCTATGAATGCTTCTGCACACAGGACTTCAATACAACAACAAGGTCAGTGCCCGGTTTCTCTTCTCAACTAAATTGTTCATTAATATGTTCATTAATGACATTTTAGATCTAAATGTATTAATTAGTATTTACCTTTAAAGCTATTCATCAGTATCTAATATATAATCACCAATAATATGTGTCACAAGCTTCCGGCGGTTATGTTGCTATCTCACAATGCACTGCGCCGCCCCAGAAGCCCCGCCATATTAGCACACCCAAGTGATAGGTATGCTAATATGGCGCAGGCTGGCGGCGGCACAGGCAACAGAAGCCCACGCTGCATACGCTGCCTGAAGATACCCGCCAACCTCCCATCGCACCTATCCCGATGCCGCTGACTCTGCACACTCCCCGCAGTGGACCCCCGCACCCTCTCCTCCGGCACCCGCACACCCCCGCAGTAGACCTCTGCACCTCCTCCGGCACTCGTACACCCCTGTAGTAGACTCCGGCGTCCACACCCCCCCGCAGTAGACCTCCGCATCCCCCCTCCGGTGCCCGCACACCCCCACATCCCCCCTCTGGTGTCCGCACTCCCCAGCAGTAGACTCCTGCACCTCCCCTTGCAGCGCCCACATACCCCCGCATTAAACCCTCACACGACTCCGCAGTAGACCACCACATTTCCTCTCTGGCACCTGCACCTGCAGTAACATAGTAACATAGTAACATAGTTTTTAAGGTTGAAGGAAGACTTTAAGTCCATCTAGTTCAACCCATAGCCTAACATGTTGATCCAGAGGAAGGCAAAAAATTCCCATGTGGCAACACTAAGCTCCACATTGGGGGAAAAAATTCCTTCCTCACTCCAGGTACGGCAATCAGACTAGTTCCCTGGATCAACGCCCTATCAAAGAATCTAGTATGTATAACTGGTAATATTATAGTTTTCAAGAAAGGCATCCAGGCCCTTCTTAAATGTTAGTAGTGACTCACTCATTACAACATCATGTGGCAGAGAGTTCCATAGTCTCACTGCTCTTACAGTAAAGAATCCGCGTCTGTGATTATGATTAAACCTTCTTTCCTCCAGACGTAGAGGATGCCCCCTTGTCCCAGTCTCAGGCCTAAGAGTAAAGAGATCATTAGAAAGGTCTCTGTACTGTCCCCTCATATATTTATACATTATTATAAGATCACCCCTAAGCCTTCGTTTTTCCAAGCTAAATAACCCCAAGTTTAATAACCTGTCTTGGTATTGCAGACCCCTTAGTCCTCTAATGACTTTTGTCGCTCTTCTCTGGACCAACTCTAGTTCAGCTATGTCTTTCTTATACACCGCAGACCAGAATTGTACACAGTATTCTAAGTGTGGTCGCACTAGTGACTTGTATAGAGGTAAAATTATGTTCTCCTCATGAGCATCTATGCCTCTTTTAATGCATCCCATTATTTTATTTGCCTTTGAAGCAGCTGCCTGACACTGGCCACTAAATGTGAGTTTGTCATCTACCCATACACCCAGGTCTTTTTCAGTGACAGTTTTGCCCAGTGTTTTACAATTAAGCACATAATTATACCTTTTGTTTCCTCTGCCCAAGTGCATGACTTTACATTTATCCCCATTAAAGCTCATTTGGCATTTAGCAGCCCAAGCTTCTAGTTTACATAAATCCTCCTGTAATATAAAATTGTCCTCCTCTGTATTGATTACCCTGCAGAGTTTAGTGTCATCCGCAAATATTGAGATTCTACTCTGTATGCCCCCTACAAGGTCATTAATAAATATATTAAATAGAAGCGGGCCCAACACTGACCCCTGTGGTACCCCACTGTTAACTGTGACCCATTCTGAGTGTGTTCCATTAATAACCACCCTTTGTTTCCTATCACTAAGCCAGTTCTTAACCCACTTACACATATTTTCCCCTATCCCCATTGCCCTCATTTTATGTATCAACCTTTTGTGTGGCACCGTATCAAAAGCTTTTGAAAAGTCCATATACACCACATCCACTGCATTTCCTTGGTCCAGTCCAGAACTTACTTCTTCATAGAAGCTTATTAGATTAGTTTGACAGGAACGGTCCCTCGTAAAACCATGTTGATAATGGGTCATGAGGTTATTTTTCTTCAGATACTCCAGTATAGCATCTCTTAGAAAACCCTCTAGGATTTTACCCACAGTAGAGGTTAAGCTTACTGGCCTATAATTTCCAAGTTAAGTTTTTGACCCCTGCACCCCCCTCCGGTGCCCGCACACCCCCATATCCCCCCTCTGGCACCTGCACACCCCTGCAGTAGACTCCTGCACCTTTCCTTCCAGCGCCCACCTACCCCCGCAGCAGACCCTCACGCCTCCCCCCGAAGAAGACCCCCACATTCCCCCTCCGGCGCCCACCCCCCCGCAGAAGACCCCCGAACCTCCATCCGATGCCCGCACACCACCGCAGTAGACCCCCCGCTCCCCCCTTCGGCACCCACAGACCCCCGACAACTTACCTATTCAGATAGGACCTTTGGTGATGTCACAGTCATGTGATCAATCACATGACTGTACATCACCATTGCTCCGCCTCCTGTAGTCTACTCTTCACTGCTTCCCAGTTATGATACAGAGCTGTCACAGCTGGGAAGGAGGGGAGGGAAGGCAGAGAGGCAGAAGGGGAGCTGAAAGATCAAAGAGGAAACAGATAGACATAGAGAGGGCCAGAAAATCTGGAGATAGAGAAGAGGGGTGCAGAAAGACAAAAGAGGGGGAGCACAGACACATAAGGGAGGACCAGAAAAACTGAAGAGAGGACAGAGAGAAAGAAGGGGGATGCAGAAAGTTGAAAGAGGGGGAGCAGAGGAGAGGGAAGTGGGGCAGAGAGACATAAAGGGGTCCAGAAAGACTAAAGGGGGGCAGAGAGATGAAGGGGGTAACATAGACACAAAACGGGGGAGCAGAGAGACATAAGGGGGACCAAAAATACTGAAGGGGCAGGGAGATGAGGGAGGGGGAAAATAGAGATGAAAAGGAGGGGGGAAGAAGAGAGATGAAGGGGGGAACACAAATATGAAGGGGAGCAGAAACTCATAAGGGGGGACCTGAAATACTGAAGGGCAGCAGAGAGACATGAGAAGGACCAGAAACACTGACCAGGGAGGCAAAGAAACAGGGGCAATAAGAAAGACTGAAGGGGGGGCAGAGAAACATAAGGGCTTGACCAAAAAGACTGAAGGGGGGCAGGGACTCTGAAGTGGGGGCAAAGAGACATAAGGTGGGACCACAAAGACTGAAGGGGCAAAGAGATGAAGGGGGGGAACATAGAGGCAGCAGAGAGGGAAGGAAGGCCGAGAGACACAAGGGGGACTAGAAACATTGAAATGGGGCAGAGAGATGAAGGGGGGGGGCAGATAGATGAAGGGGGGCTAATAGACAAGGGGGGGACCAGAAATACTGAAGGGGAGCAGAGAGACATAAGGGGGACTAGAAACACTGAAGGGGGCAGAGAGATGAAGGAGGGGCAGAGAGATGAAGGGGGGGGGCATAGAGACAAAAGGGGGGGAAGAAGAGAGGGAAGGAGGGGTGCTGAGAGACATGGGGTACCAGAAATACTGAAGAGGAGCAGAGAGACATAAGGGGGACCTGAAATATTGAAGGGGAGCAGAGAAACACATGGGGGACCATAAACACTGAAGGGGGAGGCAGAGAAACAAGGGGGGACCAGAAAGACTGAAGGGAGACCAGAAACACTGAAGGGGGAGCAGAGAGACTGAAGGGGGGGGGCAGAGAGAGGGAAGAGGGAGCAGAGAGAGAGAAGGGGGAGTAGAGAGATGAAAGGAGGCAGCAGAGAGGAAAGGGGGGCAGAGAGACATAAGGGGGACCAAATAAATTGAAGGGGGGCAGAGACACCAGGGGAGAGCAGAAAGACTGAAGGGGGAAGAGAAACAAGGGAAGACAAGAAAGACTGAAGGGGGGCAGAGAGACTAAAGGGAGGCAGAGAGACAAGGGGTGACCGGAATGACTTAAGGGGGGCAGAGAGACTGAAGGGGGGGGGGGCAGAGAGAGGTAAGGGAATAGCAGAGAGAAGAAAAGGGGGAGAGAGTGGGAAGGAGGGGCATAGAAACAGAAGGGGAAGTAGAACCAGGGAAGGGGGGCAGAGAGATGAAAGGAGAGAGCAGATACTGGGAAGGGGGGCACAGAAACAGAAGGGGGGCAGAGCAAAGAAAGGGGGGTAGAAAGATAAAAGATGAGAGCAGAGTAAGTGATGGGGCAGAAAGACAAAAGGAGGAGCAGAGAAAGGGAAGGGGGTAGAGAGACGAAAGGCGGTAGCAGAGAGAGGGAATGGGGGGCAGAGACACAGGGAAAAAGAAAGAGGGAAGGGGGGGCAGAGACACAAGGCAGAGCAGAGATGCAAAGAGAGCATAGGGTGGTCAAAGGGAGCGCAGGGGGGCCAAAAAGAGCGCAGAGTGGCAGTGATGCCCTCCCGATGCGATAGCATCGGGCCTATTTCTAGTAATTTATATTTCTAAGTTCCCTTACTGAGCATCATTTGCTTTGTCTTTAAAAAGATTATCTGTAAAATGTTCTATTACATGATCTTAGCAGGATATATATATATAGAAAAAAAAATTAACAAATGGAAATAGTAATTGTGTTTTCAATATCCAAGGCATTTACTATATATCCTATATTAAGTTTACAGCAACTGATCTAATGACACCCTGGAAGTGACCTGGTTTCAAACATGTTTTCATTAAGTATCATCCTTATCATTAAGTAAGAAACTAGTAAATTTGCCAAGTACTGGCATGTCTCATCCATTGATGTACTTGTTTCTAAATATTGGAAATCCCCAGGGAGGTTATATCTCATCTGGTTACTCTACATACTTGTTATTAAAACTGTACATAAAATCATCCTGTCAGCAGTTTTTTCTGATATATGCTGTGGCCACCACCTTATATACAGCATTCTAGAATGCTGTATACAAGACCCCAGGCTGATCTGTAAGGGCAGCATGGTGCTCAGTGGTTAGTACTGCAGCCTTGCAGCACTGGGGTCCTCGGTAGGGATGGGCGAATCTACTCGTTACTACTCGGTACTCGCCGAGTAGTAAGGGATCCCGACTCGTTACTCTGCAGTAATCCAGGGATTACCGACAGTAAGATCCGCAGGGGAAGTGAGAGGGAGAAATGCTCCTTACCTGTCTTCCGGCTTCTGCTATGTGCTGTGTGCTGGGCTCTGGGACTTGCGGGCTGCGGCAGCTCCAGGGTCCTAGAGCCCGCCTACACAGAGATGTAGCAGAGCTGAGATAGTTCTCAGCCTGCTCACTCCCTGTGCATAGATATGCATATCTATGCACAGGGTTGTGGCAGTGAAGATGTCGTTTTTGGACTACGTCGGACGGAAGAGGATTTTTGGAGTAAAGATGGAGTCTCTAATGTCTCTTTTGTTTTATTTTTAATAAAAAAATTTTCTCTGTGTTGTTTTTTTTTTATATTGAGTACTGGAAATTCATGGCGGTCATGTCTAATATTGGTGTGACCGCCATAAATTTCGGGCTTAGGGCCAGCTGATAATACAAAGCTGGCCCTAACCCCTTTATTACCCAGTGAGCCACCCGGCACCAGGGCCACTGGAAGAGCGGGATTCAGCGCCAGAAGATGGCGCTTCAATGAATGCGCCATCTTCTGGGCCGGCTGCGGGCTGCAATTTGCAGCGGGGGGTGCCCAGAAAGCTTGGGCCTCCCTGCGCTGCGGATTCCAGCCCCAAGCTGCTTAGCTGTACCTGGCTAGACATAGAAATTGCGCGGAGCCCCACGCACTTTTTTTTTATTATTTCATGAAATTCATGAAATAATAAAAAAAGGGGGCTCGCCTATATTCTTGTGTCCGGCCAGGTACAAATAGGCACCTGGGGGTTGGGGGCAGCCCGTCGCTGCCTGCTGGATCCGGCTGGTTACAAAAATACGGCAAAGCCCTCGTAATTTTTTTTTTTTTAAAAATCTATAAAACAATCCTAAAAAAGGATTGCATCTTTACTAACCCCTCGACCATGGTGGAGGGGTTAATAAAGATGCAGTCCCTTTTATTTATATAGTTTTATGGATTTTTCAGAAAAATTTGACATGGGCTTCGCCGTATTTTTGTAACCAGCCAGATCCAGCAGGGCCAGTGCACCCCCCCTCTCCCCCCTCACCCCCACTACCCCCTTTCCCCCCTCCCCCCCTTCAATCTTTTTTTTTTTTTTTTTTTTTTTTTTTTTTTTATTATTCTTTAAAAGCCAGCGGCTTCTTGCCGCTGGCTTTAAAAGAATAAGGGCCCTTTCACATCAGCAGTATTTTCAAATCGCGGCAGATGCGTTTTTTTCACCGCATCTGCTGCGATTTGAAAATACCGCTGATGTGAAAGGGCCCTTACATGGGGATTTGCAGGTTTTTCCTCTGCTGCCAGACCCCTTATAGGTAGTGATGGGCGAATCCTAAATTACTCGGAATCGCTTGACTCTAGCGAGTCCGAGCACAGGACTCGCTACTCGTTGCGAGTCTAGCGAGTCCAATGTTAATGAATGGGGAAGCGAGTAATAGCGAGTAGTGTGAGATTTACAAATCGCAGATGTGTCGCTTCAGCCTGAAGCAATCCTAGTTTTGTCATTTATTTGCATTGCTCGTTTACTTTGTAAGTAATCGCTGGGAAACTCGCACAGATAAGAGTACTGCTTTCTCCTCTGTGCTGGCTGCCAGCTCCAGGGTCCTAGAGCCTGCCTGCTGCCTGATGTAGCAGTGCTGAGATTGTTCTCTGTCTGCTCATTCCCTGTGTACAGACATGAATGTCTGTGCACAGAGATGATGTAGCAGAGCTGAGATTGTTCTCAGTCTGCTCATTCCCTGTGCATAGAGATCTATATCTATGCACAGGGGATGTAGCAGAGAGGACATCGCGTTTTGGACTGCGTCGGACGGAAGAGGATTTTTTTAATTAAAGATGGAGTCCCTAATGGCTTTTTTTTTTATTTCTAATAAAAATTTTTCTTTGTGTTGTGTTTTTTTTAAAACAATTTAATAGAAATTCATGGCGGTCATGTCTAACATTGGCGTGACCGCCATAAATTTCGGGCTTAGGGCCAGCTGATAATACAAAGCTGGCCCTAACCTCTTTATTACCCAGCGTGCCACCGCTACCAGGGCCGCTGGAAGAGCGGGGTTCAGCGCCAGAGGATGGCGCTTCAATGAACGCGCCATCTTCTGGGGCGGCTGCGGGCTGCAATTTGCAGCGGGGGGTGCCCAGAAAGCTTGGGCATCCCTGCGCTGCGGATTCCAGCCCCCAGCTGCTTAGCTGTACCTTGCTAGACATTGAAATTGTGCCGAGCCCCACTCATTTTTTTTTAATTATTTCATGAAATTCTGAGATTCTGACTCTGACTCTGACTCTGACTCTGAGACTCTGACTCTGAAATTCATGAAATAATAAAAAAAAAATGCGTGGGGCTCCACGCAATTTCTATGTCTAGCCAGGTACAGCTAAGCAGCTGGGGGCTGGAATCCGCAGCGCAGGGATGCCCAAGCTTTCTGGGCACCCCCCGCTGCAAATTGCAGCCCGCAGCCGCCCCAGAAGATAGCGCGTTCATTGAAGCGCCATCCTTTGGCGCTGAACCCCGCTCTTCCAGCGGCCCTGGTGGCGGTAGCAAGCTGGGTAATAAAGGGGTTAATATCAGCTTTGTTATACAAGCTGGTATTAAGCCCGAGATTCTTAATGTCAGGCCACGTTTGACCCAGCCACTAAGAATCTCCAATAAAGGGTTAAAAAAACACAAAACAAAAAATTTTATTTGAAATAAAAAAAAAGCCATTAGGGACTCCATCTTTAATTAAAAAAATCCTCTTCCGTCCGACGTAGTCCAAAACGCGATGTCCTCTCTGCTACATCCCCTGTGCATAGATATAGATCTCTATGCACAGGGAATGAGCAGACTGAGAACAATCTCAGCACTGCTACATCATGTCTGTGAGCAGGCGGGCTCTAGGACCCTGGAGCTGCACAGAGAAGACAGCTGGACTCGGCTCGCAATGTAACAGCAGTTATTTGCGAGTTTCCCTGCTATCACTGGCACAGTAGCCGAGTCTAATGCAAACAATGGCAATCCTAGTTTTGTCAGCGTTTCTGACAAAACTAGGATTGATATTGATTTGCATTGGACTCATGCGAGTAATCACTGGGAAACTCGCAGAGTACCGAGTCCTGCGAGTCCCTTACTACTCGCCGAGTAACGAGTCCTAGCGAGTAGATTCGCCCATCCCTACTTATAGGGTCTGGCAGCAGAGGAATCGCTGCAATACTCGCCTCCCCATTCATTTACATTGGACTCGCTAGACTCGCAACGAGTAGCGAGTCCTGGACTCAGACTCGTTACAGTATAGACAGTCCGAGTAATTTAGGATTCGCCCATCTCTAGTCCTCGGTACACATCTCAGCAATGATAACATCAGCAAAGAGTTTGTATGTTCTTCCTGTGTTTGGTGGGTTTCCTCTGGGTTCTCTGGTTTCCTCCCACACTCTAAAGAAGCAAAGCTAGGATGTTTAGATTGTGAACCCTGATGGGGACAGTGTTTCAAATGTTTGTAAAGCACTATGGAATTAATAGTGCTATATAAATGAATAAATATTATTAAATATTAAATATTATTATTATCTGTATTATGTAAAAACAGCTTTTATTATGCTCACGTGTGGGATGGTTCGATCCCATGGGTGTTGCAGGTCTTGATCTGACGCCTCCTATCTTCTTGTGAATGCTGTCTCCTCTTTGTTTCATGTGGGAGACATTTCCTTTGTCACCCACACAGTCTTCTCTATACGCATGCACACTTCACTCTGCCATGCTAGGCTGCAGAGCAAAGCACAAGAGTGGAGAATGGTCAAAAGAATGCACATAGTGTTCTCTGACCTCTCCCCGTGCATGCACATTACTGCACTTTGTTCTGCCCTCAGCAGGGCAGAGAGAAGTGTGCGTGAGAAAGAGCACAATGGAGAAATGTGTGTGGGTGACATAGGACATGTCACTCGCACCACACCAAGAAGAGGATGGCAGTCATAAGTAGATAGGAGGTGTTGGACCAAGACCAGCGACACCCATTGGACTGGACTACCACATAGGTAAAGGACCCGTTACACGCTACGATATCGTTAATGATATTGTTGGTACATCACGGCTTTTGGGGTGGAGCAATGATGTCATAATGACGTCGTTGCGTGTAACACGTAGATACAATCAACGATAAGTCGGTTGATCGTTGATCGGAGGTTTATGATTATGACCTTAAATCAGTCGTTGATCGTCCATCCAACCTGCAGCATCGGTGTGTGTGACACCTTGATAACAATGTCGTTTACGACTTCGCCTATTTAGAACTGAAGGACGTAGGAGATCGAACGACCACAAGTGTCGTTCGCTTGTCATGGAATTGTTGCTGCGTCGTTCGCGATATCTGTACGTGTGACACCTCACTAGCAATTCATTAACGATTTTCCAGCGATCTAGGTCAAGTCGGATCATTGGTCGGATTGCTGAGACATTGAAGCATGTAACCCGGGCTTAAGTATAATAAATCTGTTTTCTACATTATACAGATTAGCCTGGGGACTTGTATACAGCTTTCTAGAATACTCTATATAAGGCTAGGGTCACACTGCCGTTAGTCCTGCATTTAGGGGGTTCCGTTTAAAACAAAGAATTTTACAGCATTAGCGCAGTGTTGCAGGAATGGTGAGACTATATTAACCCTAGCAATTCAATCCAATGGCTGATGGAACCGGTGTTTGAAACCTTGCGCTATTTCCAAGTGCATCACATAACGCGCAAGCGCACGTCATGTGATGCGCTTGTAAATAGCATGAGGTTTCAAACATCGGCACTTAGATGCCGGCGTTTGAACTGCGCTCAGGGTTCCGTCAGCCATAGTATTAAATTGCCAGGGTTAATGCAGTCTAACCATTCCTGTAACACTGCATTAATGCTGACAAATTATATGTTTTAATTGGAACCCCCTGAACAGAGGACTAGCGGCAGTGTGACCCTAGCCTTACTTGGGGTGGCCATAGCTTATATAAGAAAAAAACTGATGATGGGTTCACTTTACTCTATCGAGCAGACATGGAACGTTTCTTTGTACTCAGAGTCCCCCAAATAGATTAAATGGCAAAGCTATCTTTGAATGAAGTAAAACAAGACTTTAAAGGTTAGCAATAGTCTCTTTTACAATATTTATCCAAAATCTTGCAATTATTAATTTTTAAACATTTCAAGGCTGATTTATGCAGCATATTTAATTGTGTTTTAGCCACGTTCTTGCTTTGCCAAAGACACTGATACTTTTATTTCTGCACTGAAATATAAAATGCACTACAAACTGTGGCCTGTTACATCATTTCTGTTTTTTTAAGTGACCTTTCTTTTTCTGTCTTGTGGTATTTCTTGCAGTTATTTTGTGCCAAATTATTCCCAATCTTGCATAAAGGTTGAATAATTTAAAAAATGATAATCAAAGCATCTCTTTTTTTCTGGTCTTTCACCTTTTTTTGCACCTGTTTACAGCATGGATCTTTAAAATGTTAAAAAAAAGAAAAGCCAGCACCACCAGAAGACAGCTTGCAATAAAAATTGTGCAAATGCACATATTACTTCCAGATTGTATAATGTTGTAAAAATTGAGACATTTTGCAAAAAAATGATCAATCTCTTGAGCCACCCTGCCAGCGTCAAGGCCATCTCAAATAGGGTTGTCCTACTCTATACTTTTTTATTTTAGTTGTGTCATGCAACCTCAAATCTAAACATACAGTGGACCATATAGAGCTAACAATTACCTGGTGCATCTCAAACCTGCTCCCATGGTGCCAGACAGTGCAAGTGAATAAATGGTAACTCAGGCTCCCACGCTTCTAGCGAACACCACAAATGTCTGAGCATTTCAGAGGTATCCCTCACCGCACTAGAGCAGCACTCATGAATGAGGGCAGGGCAGGCCCAAGCAATGGAGCTTGAAATAAACTAAGCCTGCAGGCAGGGTACAATAACCATGTGTGAACAGTTACAAAGAGTGCCACTAACAATACAGATAGAAACAAGTCAAAACCAGCATGCAGGTCAAAGTGGTGGTGAGGCACAAACCAATAACAAGGCTAAAAAGGAGAGAAGGCAGCACCACCAGAAGACAGCTTTCAATAAAAATTGTGCAAATGCACATATTATTTCTGGACTGTATAATATCATAAAAATTGAGATATTGGACAAAAAAATTATCAATCTTCTGAGCCACCCTGCCAGCATCAAGGCCATCTCAAATAGAGTGGTCCTACTCTATACTTTTTATTTTAGTTGTGTCATGTGACCTCAAACATAAACATACAGTGGACTTTATAGAGCTAACATTTACCTAGTGCATCTCAAATCTGCTCCCATGGTGCCAGACAGTGCAAGGGAATAAATGGCAACTCAGGCTCCCATCTAACTTTAAAATGCTGCCCTTAGTATTAGATGCAACAAAAAAAATGAGATGGTCCGGGGGTACAATTGTGCTAGCAATTTGCAACATTTTGAAACTTTGCAATAGGTAAGTTGTGCTAAAACATCTGGATAAGGAAAACTACGCTCAATGTGTCGAAAAAAAAGTAAAACAGAGTAAACCAAATAAATTAAAACTTTAAAAGTAGTGCAAATTCGATAATGAATAAGGAGCAAACAAAAATAGCTTTCAGAACTATTTTTGCTCCAGAAAAAAGTACAAATGATGCATGGTGACCAATTAATTTTTTTTAGCCTCATTGCATTTTGGTGCCATTCTAATGATCAGTGGGTAGGTTTGTTTCCTGGCAATTTTTTCATGTCTCATTATGGTACTTGAAAAATGCCAGGAAAAACAAGTATATGAGAATGTTACAAAATATTAGGAAAAAAAATCCCAAAGATTAGAAAGATGCTACAACTGTTTAAAAATGATTAAACTTTGTTAAGATTACATTTCTGCATGCAAATGTCCCCCATTCCTGGCCCCATACAGGTAATATATGTCCCCCATCCTGGATATAGCCTCCCATCCTGGATATAGTATCCCATCCTGGTATATAGCCTCCCATCCTGGGATATTGCACCCCCTCATTCTGGGATATTGCACCCCCCATCCTGGGATAATGCACGCCCCATCCTGGGATATTGCACCCCCCCACATCACTGTATATGCCCCCCAAACGTGGATATTGCAGCTCCCTATCTGTTGCAATATGTTTAGTGCAACAACTCCATTCCTGTATATGTAAGTGTTCTATTGCTATTTTTGTAAATTGTCTATAAAGTTAGATAAAAAAAAAACACTGCCAGAGGCTCAAATACAGGAAAGGCCATGTGACTGTGCTCAGTTTCCTGTGTCTGTGCATGAGAGGAGAAGCAGCCGGCTGATGCTGCACAGAGACACTTAAGATATATATATTCCTAATTCCACAAAGCCTATCATATCTGTACCTGTTTATTGCTAATTAAAGGTCTGTTCTGTTGTCAACACGCTTGAGAGTATCTTGAATGATCCGCTGCCAACACCATCACTGTATATGCCCCCCATCATGGGATATTGCAGCCCCCCCATCACTAGTTATGTGCCCCTCTGCTGCCACACAAACTAAAACAATAAACGATGTACAGACCTGTCTGATGCTCCACTCTCCCACTGCATCCACATTAATCTCTTCCTGTGTGTGCATCCCCGAGGCATCCTGCCATGTGATCGGGTTGTGCAGTGATGACATCACTGTGCTGTGGCGGGTCACATGACAGGATACCGACACGCATAGACAGGATGGGGGAAGGGAGGTCAGTGCACTTAGTGTACTGTAATATACACTGCCTCCCGCCACCGCTTCAGCACTGGGAGGTGGACAGCAGGATGCAGTGAATAATACAGTACACTAATGAGCGGTGACACGTGATCACGGGCTGCTTCTGAAGCCTGTGTCAGACTCTTCCAGCTGCTCCAGCACAGCTCCACAGCCAGAAAAGCCCCATATATTCAGACTATCAGATGCACCCCCCACAATCTGGGAAAAAAAGTGTGTCTCATGGTCCAAAAAATACAGTAAGTAGATCTATTTCTGCTTGTAGCCTGCTATTCAATTTAATGGTCATCTAACATTATTTTAAGGATAGGATTTTAATGAGTTCAAGAGACAAGATCTAGCTTCAATATACTCTGTTGCAAAATGAGCACTCCATCATTTAGACCAGGGGTCTCAAACTCGGTTGGGTTGGTGGGCCATACGTAGAAAAAAATTGATATTGGGGGCCGCATTGCTTGTAGGACTAAGGGTACCATTACACGTCGCAACATTGCATGCAATTTCACAGGCAATTTGCTGGTTGCAGTGAAATCATGGACACATTGTTACATTTGTACACAGCAACAAAATAGAGCAATGTGTCCATGATTTCACTGCAACCAGCAAATTGCCTGTGAAATTGCATGCAATGTTGCGAAGTGTATCGGTACCCTAAGTGACATTTTAGCAATACCAGAATTTTTTGCTCAATCTAGTAAAGTACAAATTATGATCTTCTTGTAGGAATGTCCCCACCCTAATCCCCTTTATGTAGTAAAGTCCCCATACTGGTCCCCATTGTATATTAATGTCCCCCAAACTGGTCCCCGTCTTGTAGTAATGTCCCCATCCTGGTCCCCTTCTTGAAGTAATGTTCCCTCCCTTGTCATCTTGTAGTAATGTCCTGGTCTCTGTTCTTTTTGTTCTCTCGCTCACACACACACTCACATAGGGCTTGTCCACACACCTGTGCTCTCAGTATTTAGTGCTTCTGCGCTAAATGCTTAGGCTTTGACAGAGAAGCGCAGGTGTGTGTATGCGGCCGCTTTCAGCAGACGCTGTCCCTGGTTACCCGATGTGTATCGTAGGAACCAGTTCATACAGCAGCCTGCATAGTGTGCGCTTATCCCAGCGTTTCCCTGTGTGCTCTAAACATTTCACGTCTGATTTAATTTTTTGTTGTAACAGATCTTCCCTCTTTAAACTATCTAACTTCACCCGGTGATTTTTAAGAACATTTTTCGGGTATCCCCTGTTTTCAAATTTTCTAGTCATTACATCCAAAGTTTTATTAAGATTGGTCCCTTCACTCTCAATCCTTTTCACTCTAATGAATTGGCCAAATGGTATTGATTTTATCATATTCTTTGGGTGATGACTAGAAAACAACAACAAGTTGTTTTTATCTGTTGGTTTTGTATATGTCCGGGTATTAATGATGTTATTTTCTTTAACCACCAAATCATCCAAAAACTGCAATTGGTTAAGTGAGTAAACCATCGTAAACTTGATGGTTTCATTGATGGCATTCAAGAACCCAAAAAAATCTTGTAACAAATTCTCTGTTCCGGTCCATAGGAGGAAGATGTCATCAATGTACCGCCACCACCCCCTAATAAAGGGTTGGTAGTGGGATACAGTGATGACATCCTCCTCCAAGACACCCATCGTAATATTTGCGTACGAAGGGGCCATATTGGCCCCCATCGCAGTCCCTCTCCTTTGTTTGAAGAACTCGTCTCCGTATAAAAAATAATTCCTTGTGAGGACCAATGTCAATAACTCTATGATTAAATTTTGTGACTCAACTGAATATTGTAAAGAATCCAACTTTTTTGTTACACATTGTATGCCAAATTGATGTTCAATCGAAGTGTATAAATTTATCACATCAAAAGAGACCAAATAGCATACATCTTCTTTTATTTCCAAATTAGAAATTTTTGTCAAAAAATCAGTGGTGTCTTTAATGTATGAACTAAATTTGGAAGCAATAGGGTTTAATATCCTGTCAAGAAAAATACCTATTTAAAGAGGGAAGATGTCACGCTGGGAGCGGGAGAGGCACTCAGCGTAGGACCACGACGGGGGGGGGGGGAATAAGGAGTCCCTAAAGCTATGGGCACAAGAGGGAGAGGGTGACCCCTAGTCTTACTAGGGCTGACCCTGTCTGCCCTAACGTCCCTATACAGTTTCCTCAACTGTCGCCGACCACGAACCTCGTCCCTCTCTGATCCTAGCACTACCTTATCTAAGGATCAGATGGAGAGGTTCACTAGACCCCTCCACTAACAACTAAAGACAAACACAAGGAAAAAACAGACAATGGGGAAAGAAAACACTTATCTTGCAGCAGAGCACAGCAACCTCCACAACCTCAGCTTCTGCTGGAGCAAGGATAATGAGTGCACAAGGAAATATCACCTGCACCGAGGGAGGGCAATGAAACTCCTTATAAAGGTGGGAAGAACCTGCTGGGTCCTAGAGACCCAGAATACTGGTGTAGAAACCAGACCGAGCACAAGACCTTCCCAGCCGTCTCCCCATGATAGGGAGATCTTATCATACCTTCTCTTTATCTACACAGAAGGTAAATGCCCCTGAAAGACGGACCGTCCTCAAACCTTATGGCTGATTGGCCAAACGCTGGGACCGTCTGCGCGTGACCTCTACCCTGTCATCCGTGCCACCCGTGACAGTACCCCCCCGTCCACGAGTGGCCCCCGGACACTCAGGACCAGGCTTATCCGGATGGGAACGGTGAAAAGCGCGGACCAGCCTAGCGGCGGAGACTTCCGACTCCGGCACCCACATCCGCTCCTCAGGACCGTATCCCCTCCAGTGCACCAAATACTGAAGAGAACGGCGTAACCTGCGAGAATCAACCACCTTTGAGATCTCAAATTCCAAATTCCCCGCCACGCAGATGGGCTCCGGGGGCAAAGGAGACGGGTTAGACGACGGCACATACGGTTTGAGGAGCGACCTATGAAATACATTGTGGATTTTAAGAGCGGGAGGTAACGCAAGACGAAACGCCACGGGATTGATAACGGCGGTTATCTGATAAGGGCCAATAAACCTGGGCCCCAACTTCCAAGAGGGTACCTTCAACTTCACATTCTTGGTAGACAACCACACGTAGTCATTCACACACAGGTCCGGACCTGGCGCACGCTTCCTGTCAGCCATACGTTTGTACCTGTCGCCTACGAGCTTCAAGCTACTCTGTACCCCCCGCCAAACCGAGGAGAGGGATGAGGTAAATCGGTCCTCCTCAGGAACTCCGGAAGGACTAGTACCACTAAAAGTACCAAACTGAGGATGAAACCCATATGCACCGAAGAACGGTGACTTGCCAGTGGACTCCTGAAGACGATTATTAAGGGCAAATTCGGCCAAGGGCAGATAACTCGCCCAAGTCTCCTGATTGTCAGAGACAAAACACCTCAGATAAGTCTCCAAATTCTGATTCATACGTTCGGTCTGCCCATTATACTGAGGATGAAAAGCAGAAGAGAAGGACAAAGCAATTCCTAAACGTGCACAAAAAGCCTTCCAAAACTTGGAGACAAACTGAGTACCACGATCAGAAACCACCTCGGAGGGAACTCCATGAAGCTTCACAATCTCACCTACAAACACCTGTGCCAGTGTCCGAGCATTAGGAAGTGCGGGCAGTGCCACAAAGCGAACCATCTTACTGAATCTATCAACCACTACCAGCACTACCGTCTTGCCTGCCGACGCCGGGAGATCGGTGATAAAATCCATTGACACATGCGTCCATGGCCTCTCAGGAATAGACAATGGCAAGAGAGAACCAGCCGGACGGGTATGCGGAACCTTAGCCCGTGCACACACACTACAGGCAGATACGAATTCCGCTACGTCCTTCCTCAACCCCGGCCACCAAAAGCGGCGAGATAAAAGATCGAAGGTGGCCCTACTGCCGGGATGCCCTGCCAATACGGAGTCGTGATGCTCTGACAGCACCCTGAGATGCAAAGATGATGGCACAAAAAGTCTCCCAGAAGGACAGGAGGCAGGGGCGCCCCCCTGGACCTTCAACACCTCCCCCTCCAGATCAGGGCAAAGAGCAGAAACAACCACCCCCTCCTGTAAGATGGGAACGGGACTTTCATGAGCACTACCACCCGGGAAACTACGCGACAACGCATCAGCCTTCACGTTCTCAACCCCCGGACGGTAAGTGACGGTAAAATTAAATCTCGTGAAAAACAAGGACCACCGAGCCTGCCGGGGATTGAGACGCTTGGCGGACTCAAGGTAAGACAGGTTCTTGTGGTCGGTAATAACCGTGATGGGATGGACAGCCCCCTCCAGCCAGTGACGCCATTCCTCAAAAGCCAATTTAATAGCCAACAGCTCCCTATTACCAACATCATAATTCCTCTCGGCCGACGACAACTTCTTGGAGAAGAACGCGCAGGGCACCCATCTCCCAGGCGAAGGGCCTTGCGACAATACAGCCCCCACCCCCACCTCCGACGCATCCACCTCCACCACGAAGGGCTGAGAAAGATCGGGCTGACGGAGAATAGGTGCGGAAACAAAACAACGCTTTAGGGAGGAGAAAGCCCGGCGAGCAGACTCCGACCACTCGGAAAAATCTGTCCCCTTCCTAGTCATGTCCGTAAGAGGCGTCACCAGCACGAATAGTTCCTAATAAATTTACGGTAAAAGTTGGTAAACCCCAAAAAACGTTGCAATGCCCGTAGATTGTCCGGTTGTTCCCAGTCCAGCACCGCCCGGACTTTTTCCGGATCCATCCGAAAACCCAACGGCGACAGGAGGTACCCCAAAAACCGTACCTCCTGAACGGCGAAGACACATTTCTCGAGTTTAGCATACAGCTTATTGTCCCGTAAGACCTGTAACACCTGCTTGACATGGGACTGATGCGTCTCCAAATCGGGGGAATAGATCAAGATATCATCTAAGTAAACAACCACAAATCTACCCACCAAATGATGGAATATGTCATTGACAAAGTGTTGGAAAACCGCAGGGGCATTAGTGAGCCCGAACGGCATTACGAGACTTTCAAAATGGCCGTTCGGGGTATTAAATGCCGTCTTCCATTCATCCCCCTCTCTGACCCTAATCAGGTTGTAGGCCCCCCTCAAATCCAACTTGGAGAACCATTTAGCACCCACTACCTGACTGAATAAATCAGGAATCAGAGGGAGGGGGTACGGATCACGGACAGTAATCCGATTCAACTCCCGGAAATCCAAGCAAGGACGGAGGCCCCCATCTTTTTTCTTAACAAAAAAGAAACCAGCCGCAACCGGCGAGGTTGAGGGCCTGATGTGACCCGTCTGCAGACTCTCGGAAATGAAATCCTTCATCGCCTGTCTTTCCGGACCCGATATAGTAAACATCCTAGCTTTGGGCAGTTTAACTCCGGGAACGAGGTTGATTGGGCAATCATATGCCCGATGGGGGGGCAGGTCTTGGCACCCCTTCTCTGAGAACACATCCTCATACTCCGATAGGAACGGGGGCAGAGATACCGCAGACACCACCGAAAACGAGGTAACCAAACAATTCTCAGAACAAAAATCACTCCATTCCACAATGTCCCGGGACTGCCAATCCACTACGGGATTATGTTTAATCAACCATGGCAAGCCCAGGACAATGGGAGCGGGGAGACCGTCTAGAACATAGCAAGATATCGTCTCTTGATGTTGGGATCCAACCGTCAACTTAATGTCATGTACGATATGTGTGAGACTACCTTGAGCAAGAGGTGCTGAGTCGATGGCATAGATACGGATGGGGCGAGACAATAAACAGCAGTTAAGCCCATGAGCGTCTACAAAATGAGCATCCACCATGCTGACCCCCGCACCACTATCCACAAACACAGAAATACCCTCCGTGGTGCCCTCCAGCGCCACCTCCGCATTTAGGAGGAAACGGGAAGTACAAATGGAGGATACACACACCTCCCGCTCGACCACCTCCACACCCCCCATAGTCACAGAAGGTCCAGGCCCCCCAGTCCGTTTAGGGGTGTAGGGACAGGCCCCAATAAAATGGTCCCCTTTCCCACAGAAAAAACAGACCCCCTTCCCCCTGCCCCGGGAGGTACCCGAGGAGAACCTCGAGGCCGCCGCTCCTCCTAGCTGCATAGGTTCCTCCGCACTCGGGAGGAACGACTCACCCTCCGCGTGACCTCCCGGTAACCAGGAATCACCACGAGAATGGCTCCCAGTAACAGGAGGTCTACCCCTCCGCTCCTGGAGGCGTCTATCCATACGAATAGCTAACGACATAGCCGCCTCCAGGGACGGAGGGGTCTCATAAACCGCCAGAGCATCCTTCAGCCTCTCCGAAAGACCCTGACAAAAGTGACTCCGGAGCGCCGGATCGTTCCACTTCGTGTCCGTAGCCCACCTGCGGAACTCAGAACAATATGATTCCGCCGACCGAGTCCCCTGGCGGAGATGGCATAACCTGGATTCAGCCAAAGAGACACGGTCAGGGTCATCATATATGAGGCCCAGGGCGTCAAAAAATTCATCCACAGAGCGGAGACAAGTAGAGTCCTGTGGCAGAGAGAAAGCCCAGGACTGGGGATCTCCCTGCAGTAGCGACATAATAATTCCTACCCCGCTGTGCTCATCACCAGTGGAATAAGGCCTAAGCCTAAAATATAATTTACAGGCCTCTTTGAACACAGTAAACTTATCTCTACCTCCTGAAAACCTGTCAGGGAGGGCAACCTTAGGTTCAGGTCTGGCCTGACCCAATGCTTGATTCCCCAAGACACCATTTTGCGGTTGCGGGCCCTGTAAAGCCGACCGAAGGTCCGCAACCTCCAAAGACAGGGACTGCAGCTGCTGGGCCAAAGCAGACACAGGATCCATAAGGAAAGGAAGAAAAATCGGTTCCTCCCCTGTCCTTCAGTTACAGTATTGGCAGGTGATAATGTCACGCTGGGAGCGGGAGAGGCACTCAGCGTAGGACCACGACGGGAGGGGGGAATAAGGAGTCCCTAAAGCTATGGGCACAAGAGGGAGAGGGTGACCCCTAGTCTTACTAGGGCTGACCCTGTCTGCCCTAACGTCCCTATACAGTTTCCTCAACTGTCGCCGACCACGAACCTCGTCCCTCTCTGATCCTAGCACTACCTTATCTAAGGATCAGATGGAGAGGTTCACTAGACCCCTCCACTAACAACTAAAGACAAACACAAGGAAAAAACAGACAATGGGGAAAGAAAACACTTATCTTGCAGCAGAGCACAGCAACCTCCACAACCTCAGCTTCTGCTGGAGCAAGGATAATGAGTGCACAAGGAAATATCACCTGCACCGAGGGAGGGCAATGAAAGTCCTTATAAAGGTGGGAAGAACCTGCTGGGTCCTAGAGACCCAGAATACTGGTGTAGAAACCAGACCGAGCACAAGACCTTCCCAGCCGTCTCCCCATGATAGGGAGATCTTATCATACCTTCTCTTTATCTACACAGAAGGTAAATGCCCCTGAAAGACGGACCGTCCTCAAACCTTATGGCTGATTGGCCAAACGCTGGGACCGTCTGCGCGTGGCCTCTACCCTGTCATCCGTGCCACCCGTGACAGAAGATCTGTTACAACAAAAAATTAAATCAGACGTGAAACGCGTTCCCTTTGTCTCAACCTTCTGTGAAGAGAGTAATGCAATATCAAACATAATTAAAAAACATTGGAAGACTCTCTCTAATGGTTCATCTGGAATTGTTGAATTTGAAACCCCCCCCCTCTTCTCTTATCGCCGTGGGAGGAATTTAAAAGACCAATTGGTGCATTCTGATGTGGGTTCCTTTAAGAGGAACAAACAGTTATCCCTAACTGGGACAGACAGAAAGGGATGTTTCCCATGCCTAAGTTGTATTAACTGTAGGGCAATGCTGAAGGGCAGTAGTTTCTTTAATGAACGGACGAATCAGACATATAGGATAAAACATTTCCTTACTTGTGAATCCGAATATGTGATATACATGTTGGTATGTCCTTGTGGCCTCTGGTACGTGGGTGAGACCACTTGTGATTTTAGGACTAGGTTCAGTAACCATAAACTTTCTATACGCAAAGAAAGATTGGATCTTCCCATACCCAAACATTGCGTAGACAGAGGCCACAAGGACACCGACATCAAATTCAGATTAATTGACCATGTACCACCGCAGAGGCGGGGTGGTAATAGATTGGCCATTTTAAAACGCAAAGAATTAGAGTGGATTTTTAAATTAAAGACATTAAAACCCAGTGGTCTGAATGTGGACTTTAAAGTAAGTAGTCTGACTTGAAGGCTTTATTATTAATGGGATAGCATAATTATCCCTAGATTGAATGATTTCCCAGTTATTTCTTTACATTATTTAATCTGGAGGAGCTCTTGCGCTAGTACCATATTGAAATGTACATATTGACTCTATTTTATTGAGTTATGCATTCTATGATTCTCTAAAAAATTTTTTTTCGTTTTTTTCAGATGGTGCACCTGAATCCTATCTGAAAGCAAGCCAACTAAACTATATCTATAGCCCCTTTGTTTTGATTAAATCAGCATAAATAAAAAATCTTTTCCTTGAATTAAAAGATTATGTTACTCTTTTTTAGAGTTTTTGGGGGACCAGTATGAATGTGTATGAAGTGACTTGGTTTGAGTGTGTAGCAATGGGGGTTTGGTGGATTGATCATCTTTCATTCCTTCATAATGCTCACACTAGGATACATTGAGTGCCCTGTGAGGGGTTGTTCTGTGTTTCCTTCCTTATCACTTATCTAATGTATGGTTGGGTCCTTGTATTTAATATACTCTGCGGTCCCGATACAGCTTTTTTCATATTCTATGTTGATAACCTAAATGTAAGAGCTGTATGGGCAAAAATCGCGATTTGCCATTTTCCAAAATGGCCGCGGCTGTTCGCGCATGCGCAGTGGCTGCGTAGCGTCATATGAAGCGTTGCCATCTCGCGCATGCGCATTGGAGAACCCGGAAGACGCTGACGACATGGTGCCAGCGTTACATGTGGCTATGCTTATGATGGATCAGGTATTTTGCACTATCTTAATTGCGATTTTAATCACACAGGTTTCACTAATTAACTTGTTAATACAGGAATACTGTATATAATGTATATATCTTCAGCTGGACTGAAGGAATTGCCACTATTAATGCACTTTATGATAGGATCATTGTTTGACACTGTTTAGCACCTTATATAATGTTTTATATGTGAGTTATTTGTACAAATGATATAATTGTCTATCAGGTCTGACATGTATTTAAGACTGTTCACTCATATGTTGCACTATGCTTGAGGAAGGAGGATCAACTCTGAAACGTTGCACATGAGGTTGGAATAAATCCACATTGAGATTCTATTGGAGTGCTGCCTGTTTTTTCTGGATCTGTTTAAGGACGGCTGAAGCACCGTCATGCAGGAAGTATTGCACCCATTGTTTTAATAAGGTTGTGCTGATTCTATTTTTCCATTTTTATATATATATATATATATATATATATATACATATATATATATATATATACACATCTACTATATAATTGTCTAAGGGTTTTTTGAGTGTGTCTGTAACCAAAATCGCGCGCCAGACAGAGGAGGCCAATGAGCTCCGAGTATGCACATAGCGCGTGCTGAACATTTGAATTTCGCGCCAATTTGCAGCCCAGCGGAAGCTGTATGTAGTTTTTTTTTTTTCTCTCCTCTCTTTCAACATGAAGTTTGAGGGCCCCAATTTATTACCTAATATATGTTGATTACACCAGCAGATACCAAAATAGACAGGCATTTTCCTGTGGATGAAATACAAGCTTTATAACCAACCAACCTTTTTATATACACCAAAGGGAATAAGTAAGTCATATGCACTATTTGAAGATATATATTAGGATACAGGACTAGAACCCATAATAGACCATAAAGACTACATTTTTCTAATTATATTGCGTTAATAGATACCCCAACTGGAAGTCTGCCACCCATAACCATCATCATTAGGAGGAACAGATAACAAGCACTTCAATATTTAGAGGTAAGAATGAAAATAGTATTAAGCAGAGTAGAAAGATATATACTCCTAAAGGGAGAGTAACAAAACTTTGTTATTTTTATTAGAACACAGATAACCGGAGGATAATAGCCACACACCACAACTATAATTAAAATCTAGAGATACTCCTCTGAAAAGGATAATGGAGAAGAAATAAAGACAGCTGTCGAATATCAGTAATAGGAGAAGAAGAACCAATCCATTAATAGACCCTAATGTTGTAGTGGATACTGAATAATAAGATATTTACAAATGTTGTGAGTATTAATCATAGGTTTTTTTTTTACGTTTTAATTTTAAATTTTTAATTATTGATATATCAGTTTTTACTTTGATTGTTTATAGATATTTTAGTTTTTTTGCTATAATTAGTATAGAATAATAAAGATATAAGTAAGCATCTAAATTACATAAGTTGTAATTATACAGATAATTTTTAATAAACATCCCCTAGAAGGGTAAAGAAAGTGGAAGGAATAGTTTTATTTATTTATTTATTATTTTAAGAGCTAGCGCATAGTCTCATAAATAGATAATAATTGATTTAAACAACAATAAGGCGATTAAATACGCGGTACTGCCTTCAGACTACTGCAGCAGCTCAAGTGCTAACTGCTAGCTCCAGTGTACTCTTGCAAATAATATATGGTTGATAAAGTTGTTTGAGGCTGCAGGGACAGGTATTCATAGGTTAGGAGGGCTAGATGAAGTGACAGGTTCCCTTTAAGATTTTGAGGCTGTTGCTTGGCAACTCAGAGCTTCAGCTCCCTCCATACGTTTTCTATGGCATTAAGGTCTGGAGACTGGCTAAGCCACTCCAAGACCTTAATGTGCTTCTTTTTGAGCCATTCTTTTGTTGCCATGGCTGTATATTTTGGGTCATTGTCGTGCTGGAAGACCAAACCATAACCCATTTTCAATGTCTGGGCGGAGGGAAGGAGGTTGTCACTCAGGATTAGTGATGAGCGAGCATGCTCGCCACTACTCGGTACTCGCACGAGTATCACTGTACTCGGGCTACTCGGCGAGCACCGAGTAATCTCGCGATACTCGTGCTGTGCTCGTGGTCGTCATCTCTGCATGTTGGCACTCTTTTGAGAGCCAGCCCACGTGCAGGGATTGGCTGGCAGACCACTGCAATGCCACAGCCCTGTTAGTTGTGGCATAGCAGTGATTGGCCGCCCTGCACAGTGTGACCGAGCCTTTATAACTCCCGGCGCGCTGTGCTCGGCACACAGCCATCCAGACAGTCAGTGTAGGGAGAGTGTCTGCTGCTGCTTAAGGACAGATTTGCAGCCCTTACAGGTAGATCCGGAGCAGGGCTGCAAACTGCTGCTGACCACAACAGTCCTTCTCAGGACTAATCTAGGAGGATATAGGCAGGGTGATTCAGATCGGAGTCCAAGTTTTCCAGTGACCAGAACAGTCCTTCTCAGGACTAATCTAGGAGGATATAGGCAGGGTGATACAGATCGGAATCCAAGCTTTTCTGTGACCATTAGAGTCACCAGACTGTTGTAATTACTACCTTCATACAGGTTAGGGAACTAAAATCCTAATCTCCTGTGATCTGACCAGTCACCAGACTGTTGTACGTCATACCTTGATACAGGTTAGGGACTAAAATCCTCTCCTGAAACCATTACAGTCACCAGACTGTTGTAATTACTACCTTCATACAGGTTAGGGAACTAAAATCCTAATCTCCTGTGATCTGACCAGTCACCAGACTGGTGTACGTCATACCTTGATACAGGTTAGGGAACTAAAATCCTAATCTCCTGTGATCTGACCAGTCACCAAACTGGTGTACGTCATACCTTGATACAGGTTAGGGACTAAAATCCTAATCTCCTGTGATCTGACCAGTCACCAGACTGGTGTACGTCATACCTTGATACAGGTTAGGGACTAAAATCCTCTCCTGACACCATTACAGTCACCAGACTGTTGTACGTCAAACCTTGATACAGGTTAGGGACTAAAATCCTAATCTCTTGTGATCTGAACAGTCACCAGACTGGTGTACGTACTACCTTAATACAGGTTAGGGACTAAAATCCTCTCCTGAAACCATTACAGTCACCAGACTGTTGTACTTACTACCTTGATACAGGTTAGGGACTAAAATCCTCTCCTGATACCATTACAGTCACCAGACTGTTGTAATTACTACCTTCATACAGGTTAGGGAACTAAAATCCTAATCTCCTGTGATCTGACCAGTCACCAGACTGGTGTACGTCATACCTTGATACAGGTTAGGGAACTAAAATCCTAATCTCCTGTGATCTGACCAGTCACCAGACTGGTGTACGTCATACCTTGTTTACAGGTTAGGGACTAAAATCCTAATCTCCTGTGATCTGACCAGTCACCAGACTGGTGTACGTCATACCTTGATACAGTTTAGGGACTAAAATCCTCTCCTGACACCATTACAGTCACCAGACTGTTGTACGTCATACCTTGATACAGGTTAACAAACTAAAATGCTAATCTCCTGTGATCTGACCAGTCACCAGACTGGTGTACGTCATACCTTGATACAGGTTAGGGAACTAAAATCCTAATCTCCTGTGATCTGACCAGTCACCAGACTGGTGTACGTCATACCTTGATACAGGTTAGGGAACTAAAATCCTAATCTCCTGTGATCTGACCAGTCACCAGACTGGTGTACGTCATACCTTGATACAGGATAGGGACTAAAATCCTCTCCTGAAACCATTACAGTCACCAGACTGTTGTAATTACTACCTTCATACAGGTTAGGGAACTAACATCCTAATCTCCTGTGATCTGACCAGTCACCAGACTGGTGTACGTCATACCTTGATACAGGTTAGGGAACTAAAATCCTAATCTCCTGTGATCTGACCAGTCACCAGACTGGTGTACGTCATACCTTGATACAGGTTAGGGACTAAAATCCTAATCTTCTGTGATATGACCAGTTACCAGACTGTTGTACGTCATACCTTGATACAGGTTAGGGACTAAAATCCTCTCCTGACACCATTACAGTCACCAGACTGTTGTACGTCATACCTTGATACAGGTTAGGGACTAAAATTCTAATCTCTTGTGATCTGAACAGTCACCAGACTGGTGTACGTACTACCTTAATACAGGTTAGGGACTAAAATCCTCTCCTGAAACCATTACAGTCACCAGACTGTTGTACTTACTACCTTGATACAGGTTAGGGACTAAAATCCTCTCCTGAAACCATTACAGTCACCAGACTGTTGTAATTACTACCTTCATACAGGTTAGGGAACTAAAATCCTAATCTCCTGTGATCTGACCAGTCACCAGACTGGTGTACGTCATACCTTGATACAGGTTAGGGAACTAAAATCCTAATCTCCTGTGATCTAACCAGTCACCAGACTGGTGTACGTCATACCTTGATACAGGTTAGGGAAATAAAATCCTAATCTCCTGTGATCTGACCAGTCACCAGACTGGTGTACGTCATACCTTGATACAGGTTAGGGACTAAAATCCTAATCTCTTGTGATCTGACCAGTCACCAGACTGGTGTACGTCATACCTTGATACAGGTTAGGGACTAAAATCCTCTCCTGACACCATTACAGTCACCAGACTGTTGTACGTCATACCTTGATACAGGTTAGGGACTAAAATCCTCTCCTGAAACCATTACAGTCACCAGACTGTTGTAATTACTACCTTCATACAGGTTAGGGAACTAAAATCCTAATCTCCTGTGATCTGACCAGTCACCAGACTGGTGTATGTCATACCTTGATACAGGTTAGGGAACTAAAATCCTAATCTCCTGTGATATGACCAGTCACCAGACTGGTGTACGTCATACCTTGATACAGGTTAGGGACTAAAATCCTAATCTCCTGTGATCTGACCAGTCACCAGACTGGTGTACGTCATACCTTGATACAGGTTAGGGAATAAAATCCTCTCCTGACACCATTACAGTCACCAGACTGTTGTACGTCATACCTTGATACAGGTTAGGGGCTAAAATCCTAATCTCTTGTGATCTGAACAGTCACCAGACTGGTGTACGTACTACCTTAATACAGGTTAGGGACTAAAATCCTCTCCTGAAACCATTACAGTCACCAGACTGTTGTAATTACTACCTTCATACAGGTTAGGGAACTAAAATCCTAATCTCCTGTGATCTGACCAGTCACCAGACTGGTGTACGTCATACCTTGATACAGGTTAGGGAACTAAAATCCTAATCTCCTGTGATCTGACCAGTCACCAGACTGGTGTACGTCATATCTTGATACAGGTTAGGGAACTAAAATCCTAATCTCCTGTCACCATTACAGTCACCAGACTGGTGTAATTACTACCTTCATACAGGTTAGGGACTAAAATCCTAATCTCTTGTGATCTGAACAGTCACCAGACTGGTGTACGTACTACCTTGATACAGGTTAGGGACTAAAATCCTAATCTCCTGTCACCATTACAGTCACCAGACTGGTGTAATTACTACCTTGATACAGGTTAGGGCCTAAAATCCTAATCTCCTGTCACCATTACAGTCACCAGACTGTTGTCGCTGTATACAAGCAAAATGCGCAAGGGCGTTGGCAAGGAACAAGGAAGTGAACGTGATGGTGGTGCAGGCAGAGGCCGAGGTCGTGTGCAAGCACTAATTTCGCAACAACAAAGGGGCCCATCTACTCGCTCACACGTCCTGTCCAAATTCTTGGGGCCCGCTCCAGTACACCGCTCTTGAACCAACACCTGTGTCAACAGGTTGTTACTTGGATTGTGGATAATGCTTCAAGTCAGATTGGCACCTCCACCAACTGTCTTCCACACGGACAAGCGTCAGTAGCCGTGATACTGCACCGCACATTTCCCAACCTGATCCCCCTTCCTACCACCAGGCCAAGTACGCGTCCACGGACATTACTGATCCCACACTTGGACACTCGGAAGTCTGGAAGTGTGTACCCATGGGTGAGTGGAGGTACATGGCAAATTCCCATAACAAAATTTAAATTCATTTGTCATTTGTTGGTGGTGTGGTGAAGTCTGGCCCAATCCATCCCTTTGTTCATCTTGATCAGAGTCAGCCTGTCAGCATTTTCAGTTGACAGGCGGGTGCGTTTATCAGTAATGATTCCATCTGCGGCATTGAAAACACGCTCGGACAAAATGCTAGCGGCAGGGCAGGCCAGGACTTCCAAGGCGTAGAGAGCCAATTCATCCCACGTGTCCAGCTTGGAGACCCAATAATTGTAAGGCACAGAGGAATCTCGCAGTACAGTTGTTCGATCTGCAAGGTACTCCTTCAGCATCTGGCCAAACTTAGCATTTCTTGTGGCACTACCCCGCACCTCAGGGGCTGTGGTACGTGAGTGGCTGAGAAAACTGTCCCACATCATAAAGACTGTTCCACTACCTCTGGCGGTTTGGACTTGTGCCCTCTTGGCCGTATGCCTTGGTTGTCCACTGATTCCTGACCTATGCCGCTAGCGTTTTGTGAGGGGAATGATTTGCCTACTTCCGTGACTATGGCCTTCTGGAACTGCTGCATTTTGGCTGACATCTCCTACTCAGGAATGAGAGACATAAAGTTCTCCTTGTAGCGTGGGTCTAAGAGTGTTGCCAACCAGTACTGATTGTCGGCCAAGATGTTCTGAACGCGAGGGTCACGAGCCAGACAGCTTACCATAAAGTCAGCCATGTGCGCCAGACTCTTAACAGCCATCACTTCAGTATCCAGACCAACACGATGACTGAACATGCTGTCCTCCTCCTCCTCCTCATCTCCCCTGTCCTCTGGCCAGCCACCTGAATCGAGGGTATGACTGGTGTGCATGTCATATCCTCAATTTGGCCAGAGAGTTGCTCCATGTCTTCATCCTCCTCCTCCTCGTCATAGTCCTCCACTGCACGTTGTGATGAGATGAGGCTGGGCTGTGTGTTTTCACCCACACCCACTACTGTTTCTTGCTCAAAGTCATCGCGCTCGGCCTGCAATGCATCCTCTTTGTTTTTCAGCAGAGACCATTTTAGAAGGCAGAGTAGTGGTATGGTGATGCTAATAATGGCGTCATCGCTGCTCACCATCTTGGTGGAGTCCTCAAAGTTTTGGAGGACGGTACATAGGTCGGACATCCATCTCCACTCCTCAGGTGTTATGTCTGGAGTTTGACCCATTTCCCGACGGCTTAGGTGATGCAGGTAGTCAACAACTGCCCTCTTTTGCTCACATATCCTGACCAACATGTGCAGAGTTGAATTCCAACGCGTGGGGACATCACACACCAGTCTGTGAGCCGGAAGACGCAAACGACGCTGAAAGCCGGCAAGGCCGGCTGAAGCAGCAGGTGACTTGCGAAAATGTTCAGACAGACGGCGAACTTTTACCAGCAGTTCAGACAGCTCTGGGTATGACTTTAGAAACCTCTGAACCACCAGGTTGAGCACATGGCCCACGCATGGAACATGCGTCAGCTGGCCTCGCCTCAAAGCTGCCACCAGGTTCCGGCCATTGTCACACACGACCTTTCCTGGCTTTAGGTTCAGAGGTGTGAGCCAGTGATCTGCCTGCTGTTTCAGAGCTGTCTACACCTCTTCTGCATTGTGGGGTTTGTCACCTATGCAGACTAGCTTCAGCACAGCCTGTTGCCGCTTCGCAGAGTCAGTGCTGCAGTGCTTCCAGCTTGGGACTGGTGTGGAGGGTACAGTGGATGAGGATGCGCAGGAGGAGGAGGAGGCTGAAGAGCATGACATTCCGGAGCTGTAGAATGTCGGTGAAACCCTGACAGAGGTAGGGCCTGCTATCCTTGGTGTGGGAAGGACTGTGTTCCGTCCCTCGCTCAGACTGGGTCCCAGCCTCCACAATATTAACCCAGTGTTTTGTCAAGGAGATGTAGCGGCCTTGCCCACAAGCACTTGTCCACGTGTCTGTGGTTAGGTGGACTTTGGCTGAAACAGCGTTGTTCAGGGCACGTGTGATGCTGTTGGACACGTGGTTATGCAATGCGGGGACGCCACATCTGGAGAAATAGTGGTGGCTGGGGACCGAGTAACGTGGGACAGCAGCCGCCATCAGGTCGCGGAATGCTTCTGTCTCCACCAGCCGTAAAGGCAACATTTCTAGCGCTATGAGTCGCGAAATGTGATCATTCAGGACTGTGGCATGCGCTGGGACAAGGACGTGCTTGATTGTGGTGTTATTTGTGCGTGGGCAACTTCAGGTGCAGGGCCGGAGGCTTGTTCGCGGCCAGCATGTACAGGGGATTGGCTCGCACGCACAACACGCGAAGACGTAGCAGTGACATCAGCAAGCACCGCTCCTCGACTCTGTTGTACTTCCCACAAAGTCGGTGTAAGGTTTTCAGTCTTTTTTGCTATATCTGTTGTTATGTTTGCATTTAGTGTATTTTGTCGGCCATCTTGTTTCCTGTCCTGTGCATTGACTTTTGCCCTCCAACAATATGGAGTCCTAAGCTTTGATGTCCCTGCCCGTTTCTTGCCAATTGCCCTTTTAATCAGTTTCAGATGATTTACCTGTGCTCCTGAATCTGCAATCTGTCTGTGACTTGCTCTCTGAAGCCTGGATTCACTCTGCCTGGAATCATTTATGGACACAGAATCCTCCTGTTTGCCAGAAACATCTGACAGGGAAGTAATAGACTCTGAATGCTTTCCTTGAGACTTGTACTATGCTTTAATGCTCTGATGTCCTTGGTTGTTTGCCTTGCACTCTGCAACTTACATTTACGTTATCCTGTTGATGCACTAACTTGTTTGAAGCAATACAAGAGCTGATTAAGAAGCGTATGTCTCATGTGTCTCATTATACCCATGCATTAGACTCTATATAGATTGTATCATATATGACAGTCGGGTGCTTGGCTGACATGTGCCTGATCATGCTGGTGGTGGTCAGGCTGCTAGTTTTCGTACCCCTGTTGATGCTGGCATGGCAGGTGTTGCAAATGGCCTTTTTAGAGTCATCTGGAGCCAACTTAAAATACTGCCAGACTCGGGAAGACCTAACATTTGCACAGGCACCTTGTGTCATGTTGTTGTTCCGGGGAACGGTTCCCTGCCTTCTGCCTGCGGACCCGACCCTGTTTCGTTCTGCCTGTTGGGATGCTACGCCTCCCTCCCCCTGTGCACTGCTGTCCTCGCTCTGCATATCCTCCTGCCAGGTTGGGTCAGCTACTGGATCATCCACCACGTCGTCTTCCTCTTCCATGGCTAATCGATGGACTGCTCCTCCTTCTCCTCATGTGCCACCATGATGACCGTTACAATACTTAGGCTGTCGTTTCAGGTATACCTCCAGTGGTAAATTTTAACGCCCATTCTTTTAGAATGGGCATTACAACGACAGGATACCCGCTCCTTTTCAATGGGAAAAATGTTTTGAGGCCCTCCTGCACGTCTCTATCCAGGGACAATGTGGAGCCTCCCAATTTTTGGATGCCCTGCCAAAGGGCTATACTACAATACACCCACTTGAGGTTAACAGGCCCTACTACATGTCTGAATGCATGGGTCATTGTTGAACCTCCCAATTTTTGGCTGCCCTGGCCAAAGGGCTATACTACAATACACCCACTTGAGGGTTACAGGCCCTACTACATGTCTGAATGCATGGGTCATTGTTGAACCTCCCAATTTTTGGCTGCCCTGGCCAAAGGTCTATACTACAATACACCCACTTGAGGGTTACAGGCCCTACTACATGTCTGTATGCATGGGTCATTGTTGAACCTTCCAATTTTTGGCTGCCCTGGCCAAAGGGCTATACTACAATACACCCAGTTCTTGTTTACAGGCCCTCCTGCACGTCATCTATCCAGGGACAATGAGGAGCCTCCCAATTTTTGGCTGCCCTGGCCAAAGGGCTATACTACAATACACCCAGTTCTTGTTTACAGGCATCCTGCACGTCTAATCCAGGGACAATGAGGAGCCTCCCAATTTTTGGCTGCCCTGGACCAAAGGGCTATACTACAATACACCCACTTGGGTTACAGGCCCTACTACATGTCTGAATGCATGGGTCATGTTGACCTCCCAATTTTTGGCTTGCCCTGGCCAAAGGGCTATACTACAATACACCCACTTGAGGTTACAGGCCCTACTACATGTCTGATGCATGGGTCATTGTTGAACCTCCCAATTTTTGGCTGCCTGGCCAAAGGGCTATACTACAATACACCCAGTCTAGTTTACAGGCCCTACTACATGTCTTATCAGGGCAATGATGGAACCTTCCAATTTTTGGCTGCCCTGGCAAAGGGCTATACTACAATACACCCACTTGGGGTTACAGGCCCTCTACATGTCTCATGCGAATGAGGTCATGTTGACCTCACAATTTTTGCTGCCCTGGCCAAAGGACCTATACTATAATACACCCACTTGAGGTTACAGGCCCTACTACATGTCTGAATGCATGGGTCATTGTTGAACCTCCCAATTTTTGGCTGCCTGGCCAAAGGGCTATACTACAATACACCCACTTGAGGGTTACAGGCCCTACTACATGTCTGAATGCATGGGTCATTGTTGAACCTCCAATTTTTGGCTGCCCTGGCCAAAGGGCTATACTACAATACACCCAGTTCTTGTTTACAGGCCCTCCTGCATGTCTCTATCCAGGGACAATGAGGAGCCTCCCAATTTTTGGCTGCCCTGGCCAAAGGGCTATACTACAATACACCCAGTTCTTGTTTACAGGCCCTCCTGCACGTCTCTATCCAGGGACAATGAGGAGCCTCCAATTTTTGGCTGCCCTGACCAAAGGGCTATACTACAATACACCCACTTGAGGGTTTACAGGCCCTACTACATGTCTGAATGCATGGGTCATTGTTGAACCTCACAATTTTTGGCTGCCCTGGCCAAAGGCTTATACTACAATACACCCACTTGAGGGTTTACAGGCCCTACTACATGTCTGTATGCATGGGTCATTGTTGAACCTTCCAATTTTTGGCTGCCCTGGCCAAAGGGCTATACTACAATACACCCAGTTCTTGTTTACAGGCCCTCCTGCACGTCTCTATCCAGGGACAATGAGGACCTCCCAATTTTTGGCTGCCCTGGCCAAAGGGCTATACTACAATACACCCAGTTCTTGTTTACAGGACCTCCTGCACGTCTCTATCCAGGGACAATGAGGAGCCTCCCAATTTTTGGCTGCCCTGGCCAAAGGCCTATACTACAATACACCCACTTGAGGGTTACAGGCCCTACTACATGTCTGAATGCATGGGTCATTGTTTGAACCTCCAATTTTTGGCTGCCCTGGCCAAAGGGCTATACTACAATACACCACTTGAGGTTTACAGGCCCTACTACATGTCTGAATGCATGGGTCATTGTAAACCTCACAATTTTTGGCTGCCCTGGCCAAAGGGCTATACTACAATACACCCAGTTCTTGTTTAAGGCCCTCCTGCACGTCTCTATCCAGGGACAATGGGAGCCTCCCAATTTTTGGCTGCCCTGGCCAAAGGGCTATACTACAATACACCCAGTTCTTGTTTACAGGCCCTCCTGCACGTCTCTATCCAGGGACAATGAGGAGCCTCCCAATTTTTGGCTGCCCTGACCAAAGGGCTATACTACAATACACCCACTTGAGGGTTACAGGCCCTACTACATGTCTGAATGCATGGGTCATGTTGAACCTCCCAATTTTTTGGCTGCCCTGGCCAAAGGCCTTATACTACAATACACCCACTTGAGGGTTACAGGCCCTACTACATGTCTGAATGCATGGGTCATTGTTGAACCTTCCAATTTTTGGCTGCCCTGGCCAAAGGGCTATACTACAATACACCCAGTTCTTGGTTTACAGGCCCTCCTGCACATGTCTCATCCAGGGACAATGAGAGCCTCCAATTTTTGGCTGCCCTGGCCAAAGGGCTATACTACAATACACCCAGTTCTTGTTTACAGGCCTCCTGCACGTCTCTATCCAGGGACAAATGAGGAGCCTCCCAATTTTTGGCTGCCCTGCCAAAGGGCTATACTACAATACACCCACTTTGAGGTTACAGGCCCTACTCATGTCTGTATGCATGGGTCATTGTTGAACCTCCCAATTTTGGCTGCCCTGGACCAAAGGGCTATACTACAATACACCCACTTGAGGGTTACAGGCCCTACTACATGTCTGAATGCATGGGTCATTGTTGAACCTCCCAATTTTTGGCTGCCCTGGCCAAAGGGCTATACTACAATACACCCATTCTTGTTTACAGGCCCTCCTGCATGTCTATCATGGGACAATGAGAGCCTCCCAATTTTTGGCTGCCTGGCCAAAGGGCTATACTACAATACACCCAGTTCTTGTTTACAGGCCCTCCTGCACGTCTCTATCCAGGGACAATGAGGAGCCTCCCAATTTTTGGCTGCCCTGACCAAAGGGCTATACTACAATACACCCATTGAGGGTTACAGGCCCTACTACATGTCTGTAATGCATGGGTCATTGTTGAACCTCCAATTTTTGGCTGCCCTGGCCAAAGGCTATACTACAATACACCCACTTGAGGGTTACAGGCCCTACTACATGTCTGATGCATGGGTCATTGTTGAACCTCCAATTTTTGGCTGCCCTGGCCAAAGGGCTATACTACAATACACCCAGTTCTTGTTTACAGGCCCTCCCTGCATGTCTCTATCCAGGGACAATGAGGAGCCTCCCAATTTTTGGCTGCCCTGGCCAAAGGGCTATACTACAATACACCCAGTTCTTGTTTACAGGCCCTCCTGCACGTCTCTATCCAGGGACAATGAGGAGCCTCCCAATTTTTGGCTGCCCTGACCAAAGGGCTATACTACAATACACCCACTTGAGGGTTACAGGCCCTACTACATGTCTGAATGCATGGGTCATTGTTGAACCTCCCAATTTTTGGCTGCCCTGGCCAAAGGCTTATACTACAATACACCCACTTGAGGGTTACAGGCCCTACTACATGTCTGAATGCATGGGTCATTGTTAACCTTCCAATTTTTGGCTGCCCTGGCCAAAGGGCTATACTACAATAACACCCAGTTCTTGTTTACAGGCCCTCCTGCACGTCTCTATCCAGGGGACAATGAGGAGCCTCCCAATTTTTGGCGCCCTGGCCAAAGGGCTATACTACAATACACCCAGTTCTTGTTTACAGCCCCCTTGCACGTCTCTATCCAGGGACAATGAGGAGCCTCCCAATTTTTGGCTGCCCTGACCAAAGGGCTATACTACAATACACCCACTTGAGGGTTACAGGCCCTACTACATGTAACAGGGTCATTGTTAACCTAA
>JARQOC010000005.1:237188736-237234736 GCA_033576535.1 Allobates femoralis | reverse complement strand
TTAAAATGCACTGAGGCCACCAAAGAGTGTCGCGGTATGCAAAATGCGGGTCTGTTAGCCATTGTGACGCAATTTACTTCTATCAGGTCTGTCAGTCATTTTGACACAGTTTAGTCCTATCAGGTCTGTCCGTCAGTGTGATACAGTTTACTCCTATCAGGTATGTCAGTTATTGTGACACAGTTTACTCCTATTAGGTCTGTTAGTCATTGGGACACAGTTTAGTCCTGTCTATCAGGTCTGTCAGTCAGCGTGACGCAGTGTACTCCTGTCAGCCAGTGTGACGCAGTGTAATCGTGTCTGTCAGCCAGTGTGACGCAGTTCACTCCTGTCTTCAAGGTCTGTCAGTCAGTGTGAAGTCCTTTACTTCTGTCTACAAGGCCGTCAGTCAGTGTGACGTCCTTCAGTCCTGTCTACAAGGTATGTCAGTTATTGTGTCGTCCTTCACTCCTGTCTACAAGGCTGTCAGTCATAGTGTGATGAAGTTTACTCCTGTCTACTAGGTCTGTTAGTCAGCATGACGTCTTTCACTCCTGTCTACAAGGCTATCAGTCAGTGTGACATCCTTCACTCCTGTCTACAAGGCTGTCAGTCAGTGTGACATCCTTCACTCCTGTCTACAAGGCTGTCAGTCAGTGTGACGAAGTTCACTCCTGTCTATAAGGCTGTCAGTCATAGTGTGCTGTTCTTCAGTCATATATACATATTCTATAATACCTGATGCGTTAGAATCGGGCCACCATCTAGTCAATCACATAAACAGAGGGAAGGGCATGATGAACCCTGGCCTGCCCCTGGGTGTGTCGAAAGAAGGAGCCCAGCCTCATCTAGGAAGGTATGTCCACATGTGTTCCAAACATGGCTCATTAATATTGTGCGATACTCTGCTGTGCCACCCATGTTGATCCAATGTTTGTAAATGTGGTCTAGATGGCCGACTCAGATGTGTCGGTAATCCTGACCCTGTCAGACTCATCCTTGTCTTACTCATCATGTGTGAGTTAACATGAAACAGTACTTTACCATTTTACTGTCCCACTTTACCTCCCCTTTTTATTGTCTGAGGAGTGTGTTTTCAGTGTTATCTACATCACAAATTTACATGCCCCATCCCACATATGGCCCTATGCGTTAACGCATGCGTTTTTTAGGAGCCTCCCAGAACTCCAAACCAGTCAGAAACCACCTTAAAAACCACCCAAAAATAACGCATGCGTTAGTGCGTGCATTTTTAAAAAAACACTCCTAAGTGTGACCCTAGCCTAACATAGTAACATAGTATTTACTAGTATTTGGCTCTTGTCCAGCTATGTCTCCGATATCCCAACCATGTCATAATTATTTTGCATGCAGCGTTTCCCTGTCCGCTCTGCTAAAGCGGACGCTATTCAGCTGGATGTGTGGCTGGTTACAAAGATCAACATCAGGTAACCAGGGACAACGTTGAGCAGCAGCGGTGCTGAAAAGCGCATATGTGCTGCTGAAAAAATTACTACGTTTTTAGCGGATGTCTGTGACATCTGCTAAAAGCTGTATTCTGACCCTGGCCATAGTGGGCATGGGATTTTTACAACTTCTATCCACTATGCTGCTACTGTACAATGCAGCGTTTTGAACGCAGCGGTAAGACACTGTGTCCAAAATGCTGCGTTTACTCATCGTGAGTATACACCTTAATTGATGTTATATTTTGATAAATTGGGCATTTCTGAATGCGGTGATACCACGTGTATTTTTTATATAGTTTTATCTTCTTTGGGGCAAAAGGGAGTGGTTTGAACTTCTTTTAATACTTTTTATTGTTTTTACTAGCCCCCTTAGGGCACTTGAAGCCTGCACCGTCTGATCGATTCTGCTGTACAGAACAATGATTCAGTAACCATCTATTCAGCAGAAATGATCATCTCCTGTGACCATCAGTGATCAGGGAATGTTCACAGGACCTTTGTTACAAAAGCAACAGAAGTCCTCATCTGACTCCTCACTGTCACAACAACCTATAGGTTTCTCGTGATCACGTCACAGGGTCACTGTTGGTGGGGAAGGGGACTGAGTTATCCCTACCGGCGAGTGTTAGGTTGTGCTTTGAGAGTTTGATAGTGCATTCTAACTAGTTCAAAGGTGCAAATGAATCTCTTATCTCCAATCCACATGCTACTGTTAACAGCACGTCGGCTGATCACATCATCCGATATGTTTAAGGAAACAGTTTGTAAGGCTGCTTTCACATAACGATTTTCGGTCATCCGATTGTATCCGTTCCAAAACGGATACAATCGGATCCGAAATCGGACCCCATGTTCCCCTATGGGAATCGGATGGGATCGGATGTGCCACTATTGGCATCCGATTTTGGCACCATCCGATCCCATCCGATGTAATCACGGGCACAAAATCGTAGCCTGCTACGATTTTGTGTCCGTGACTCACATCGGACAGCCTCGGATCACTGCTGATCCGAGGCTGATCCTAGTGCCCACAACATGGGAGCCTATGGACATCGGATCCGAGCTCACCTCGGATACGATGACGGCTCCGTATCCCCTGTCTTTCCCTGCTGCTGCCTCCTCCATCTTCTGCCCTCTCCTATTCTATATGCTGTGCCCCCGCTATTCTATTTTGTCCCCCCCGCTTCTCTATCCTCCTCTATCCCTATCCTGTCCCCTGTCCTCTCCCTGTGTGTAAAAAAATAAAAAAACCTCCTCCCGGAGGATACATCACCTGTCCAACGCTGCAGCACGATCAGGACTGAAGAGCCTGTGATGATGTAAGAGACCCGGTCAGCTGACCAGGTCATGTGACTCTGACATCATCACAGGTCCTTCAGTCCTGATCGTGCGGCAGCGTTGGAGCCGGTGACAGGTGATGTATCCTCAGGGAGGAGGTTTTCTTATTTTTTTACACAGAGGGAGAGGACAGGGAAGAGGACAGGGGACAGGATAGGGATAGAGGATGATAGAATAGCGGGGGCACAGCAAAGAATAGCGGGGGCACAGAATAGCATAGGAGAGGGAAGAAGATGGAGGAGGCAGGAGTAGGGAGAGACACGGGACCGCAGGATCCACACGGATCCTGCAGATCGGATGGCTATTTGCCATCCGATTGCAGGGATCCGTATGGATCCGTGCCTGTCCGTGGGGTCCCCCTTCAAAGTCGGATCCCACGGACAGGCACAAAATCGTTATGTGAAACCAGCCTAAGCCCACATTAAAGTCAGGGACATGGCAACATAGGACCCACCCTTATGCTTAAAATACAATTAAACTCCATAAAATAAATGAGACACTCAGTCGTGTGTGGAATAATAGTGGCCATGAAACTTTATTAAGGGTTACTTATTATTTGAAGAATTAAATCAAAAATAACTCCAATTTTAATAAATAACTACATTTCCATAAATAATTAAAAATATAAATAATCCTTTATAACCATTTAATCAAAATCCGCTCATGGAAAAGAGCAATTGTGCCCACTCTAATAAAGTTGCATGACAAGAAAAAAAAAAAAAGAGAGATAGAGAGACAAATAAAACAGGGAGGGCAGGCGGGCATCTTGTTGGCTTGCCACAGCAAATACTGTAATTCTTGTTTTCTGTCAGAAATTTGTTTATATAGGGGCTATTTGCGCCCAAAGCATCCACCAATCAAGAGCTGTTACTGAGGCTGGCTTCACACCATGGTGTGATCCGGTCCGGGCCTGTCCGGTGTAAACCAGACAGCCCTGGACCGGTTTTTGGCCCCATAGTAGCCTATGGGGCCGGATGGAGCCAGATGGCAGCTCTCTGCCATCCGGTTTCATCCCTGCGTTGGAATCCTGGAGAATTCGGATTATTCTCTCCGGTCACAAAAACGTTGCTTGCAACATTCTTGTGTCCGGGTAAAAAAATCTCCCCAATTTGCCGGATCCCAGATACGCCCGGATTCTCCCGGATCCTCCTAGATCTGGGGCAATCCAGTGCTCCCTAACATGGGAGCTTATGGGGCGGATTGCCCCGGTCCAGGAGGATCCGGGAACCGGACACTGGCGGCTGCACGCCGCTGCTCTTTCAGGACCGCGGCTAGCTCCCTGCGAGTCGGGGTCCTGAATCATTAGCAGCTGCATCCGGCTGCACACAAGACCGGAGGGCACATTTGGCCCTCCGGTTCTGTGTGCTGATCCGGTCTGGGGCTGTCCGGGTCATCCCGGACAGCCCCGGACCAGATCACACCGTGGTGTGAAGCCAGTCTAAGCTTCCTCATAAAGCTCCACCATCTCATTGGCTAGTCCAGTAGCTATGGTAACAACAGAAATGCCAGATACCTGTAGAAATAAGACTTAGAAACACAGGGTTAACCCTTTGTATTCACATAACACAAAACATTGGTTCCATGTTGCCATGAAACCCCCGGCTAAGGTGCCGGTGCTAACACACGATCAAAGACATATAGGTGTCGTGCTTGGTTGTGAAAGGTTTAAAAGGTGTCTGGTTACCTAAAATGATTCTACAGGCACTATGTGACTGCAGACCCTGACAGAATGCCGTTGGAATAAATGAACAACAGCAGAATGTGCAGTTGCACTGAATCTAAGGGCAGGGGTACTTTATTGTAATATTTAAAACTATTGAATAAAATGTGAATGATGGGAGTGGGGTTTAAACTACATGTAAAATGCCCCTACAGCCACACTGTGTATATAAATACATGATACAGCAAAATGTTTAAGCTGGAGGCACACAGGGTGCATGGGATAGGGGTACAGTAGGGGAACAGTGCAGGGGCATTTTCTATGAACTTTAATGCTCTCCCATCTCCTTCATTTATTCAGAAGTTTTAAATATTACAATAAAGTCCCCCCTGTTCCAAGATCCAGAGAGCTACTCTCTGTACTGAAGATCCTATCAGTTACATACTGTACAGATAGTCGGAGAGGCAGTGCAGACATCAACTATTGATGTGCTGCACTGCAGTGACACAAGGCAGCCAAGCTCACCTACTCCTACAGTGTCCAGGCATGCAGGGGCTGGAGAGACTCCATTATAAGCTCCGTACTCACTGCAGAAGGCAGGTGTGGCTTCTGCACACTCCCTGGTTCTGTGTGCTTGTCCCACCTTGTCACATGATGTCTGGTAGGGCGGGCCCCAGGCCCAGCTTCATTCAACCTATGCTGCCATGGCGAATGTCTGTAGAATATAATTGGTCAATAATTTATCAGGCCAAGGGCCCTCCAAGGACTGGGTCCTGGGCGGTAGCCCACTTTGACCTTATAATCCGTCCCTGATTGGATTGTCCCAATCTATCCAATTTTGGGGTATCTACACCAGGGATTCTATACATCTAGTTATAAGAAAGCAGCTTAAATCCATCTCTTCTCTCGCCGATTCTCAGGACGGGGCATCTCCAGTGCCGTATCTCATTGGGTTTCCACAATATTAACCACTACTGATTCTAATCCTATGGGTTTGAGGTTATACAGCGACTCTGTGGCCAAGACCATAAACTGTTGGTCGAAACGTTAGATTCCACTGTCGCATTAAATTTTTTGGCATGATAAAAATATTTTTGTCTTGCATTAATTTCTTGAGAGTGTACAGTGATTAACTTTTGCAGACGAATATATAAGTAGGCAACAACTCCCTAGACCATATTGTGGGCCCTGTTGATTAGTTAAGGGGACTGGGTTACCTTGAGAGAGTATAGTAAAGGAATGGAAAAACTGCTGAGTTAATGTCCCCAAACCTAGACTCCTGCAAGGATCTCTGGGTCACAAAACTGGCAATGAAAAAAGTGAAGAGGAGAGGGGCACATGTAGTGTGTATGTGTCTTTATTGATGTAGCGGAGCTGTGTGTGCATGTGTGTGTCTTACTGTAGCAGAGCGGTGTGTATTTTTCTGTATTCATGTAGCAGAGCTGTGTGTCTGTGTTTGTATTAATGTAAGCTGTGTGTGTTTGTATTTATATAGCAGAACTTTGTGCATTTCTGGCACCCCAAGGGTTAAATTGCCACAGAAACATCAACACAGGTTTAATCCCCACACAACACTACACTAGAAAGTGGGAGGAGCTTAGGTGACACCTGCACTAGTGGGAGGAGCCGAAGTTGTTTACCACAGAGCAGGAGTGACAGTTAGTTCAGGTTAGCCAGTAGGCAGGTGCCGAGCAATCAAGACAAGACCAGTACCATCAGGTCCAGAAAAGTAGTGAAGACCAGCAACTGACTGATAAGAAAGTTTCCCTAATTATACCAAGAAGTTACACAGAAAGGAAAGGGACCCGGTAATCTCTTGAGAAATAGGGATACCTGTGGTTTGGCTGAAAGAAGAGTGTCAGCTCTGAAGGGGACTGACGATTTACCCGGTGCCCCAGACAACCTGACGGGGAATACAGATTCCAGATCTATATTCCCACCATAAGATTGGGGAGCACAGCAGCATAGATAGGACCCAGCTTACCGCCTAAAGAATAAAATGGGGGGTTATTTACAGGGGATTTGTCACTCGTGACGCCACCCACTATATGCGGCCAGTAATGGGGCCGCCGCTGCTGCAGAACCTCCGGGATGATAGGATAGCAGCTTGGATAGAATAGTTCCTGTGGGCAGAACTGGGTTCCCCGGGGCAGTGGTAGTAGTACTTAAAGTCTGTGAGGATAGTTATTGATGCTGCAAGAGAGTAGGGGTAGCAGTAGAGATGATGAGAGTAGAGGTAATCGCAGTATATGAGGGCAAGTGGGGCTTCAGTATAAGGATCACACACACTCACGGTTTCTGTTGTTTTCCAAGTCTTTACTTGCAGATGGTATATCACAATATTGTCCACAGAGTCTGTACCAGGTTGCTCCCACCCTGACCGGGTCCTTGGCTTCCTACTTGTGCGCTGTGTGTGGCCCTGCTGCTGCTTGTAGCTGTACTGCTGGCCCTGTCTCTGCTCACGGGTACCAATCTGCTGGGCAACTTGAGTCCTCTGTGTCACTGACCCCTCCGTGTTGCTTTGCTATGGTGCTGTTGTCGGGCCCCACGGGACTGGGGTACTCGGTGCCGGACCGGACGGTAGTGGGGATGTCACAGGTGGCTTGGTCCGGACCGTGTCCCTGGCTCGGCAATGAAGGGGAATTATTTACAAGGGAAATGTCACGGGTGACGCCACCCACTTGGTGCGGCCAGTGATGGGGCCGCCGCTGCTGCAGAACCTCCGGGGGTGATGGAATGGCAGCGGAGATGGTGTAGTTCCAGTGGGAAGAACTGTATCCCCCGGGGCAGTAAGAGTTAAGTCTCTGGTGCAGGTGTAATTGTAGTTGTAGCACACTTACTTGCAGGCTGCAGAGATCTCTCCTCCTGGCTGGTGCTGACAAGCTGGATCTGTATGAGGGAGAATGGTGTGCAGGTAGAGGCAGACAAGAGAGGCAATTCAGGGTTTTCCAAAGCTTTACTCGTTGTTCTCTCTCAGCAGGTTACAAGTCATTTGCAGTTCTTACAGCACAGTTACAGTTCTCAACACGCGGTTGCATTCTCCCTTTCCGGGTTCCCTTCTCTTCTGCAGCCAGGCCTCTCTCTCCCTGTGACCCCTCACACAGTCTTTAGTGTCCCTCTCCGGGCTGTTGCATTCTCTTTTCTATGTTGTGCGACACTGGACAGTATGGCGGTGACTCGGGCTTCTGTGAGTCCTAGTATGTCACTGAGCTGCCTGTCCTTTGGGTTAGGGATCTCAATCTGGAACTCAGACCCCTCGTCGTGTTGTCTGGGGATGCCGGGTGAACTACGGTCCCCTTTAGAGCCGACACTCTACTTTAGCCCAGCCTCCAGCAGTCCTCAGCACGAGGCTCTACCAGGCTCCTTCTCTCTGTTCCTTCTGGTATTCTAGGAGGGCTTCTCCACCTGCAGTCAGTGGCTTCAGCTGCTGTCTAGGGCACGGGTTCCACCGTCCCTCTCTGTCCTGTCACACTCCTGGTGGCCTCGGCATCGGATGGGCTTTCTCTCCCCTCTGGCTCGCACTGGCTCAGTACGGATTCTGCGCTCCTAGCCTTGCACTCACAGAAGTGTGATGTCCTTCAGTCTTTACATCTCAGCCTACCTCGGCCTACTACCTTCCTTCACTCCTCCCCCTCACTATATACTGTCAGTCACCTGACCTCTGGTGTGCCCAACCCACTCCTCTGAATCCACCATCCCTCCGATCTCATATAGTCTCTAATCTCAGGGCTGGATGTAACCTTCTCTGACACGTGGGTTGTGTGGGCTGTGAGGGTGTTAGTGTTTAACAATGTCCTACCTGCCTGGCTGCAGTTCCCTTTGTGGCCTCCTGGATGCAGGGGCGCCACACTGTGAAGATGGTGGACCTTCACTATGCCAGTGTTTACTGTCCTGTCTGTCTCAGGCACAGCCTCGGATCCGGTATGCGTCTTAAGCGCCTTAAGGGTCAAGTTTTTGGGGTAACTCTTTGTCCCGGGTATGTTCCTCTGTTCCTCTGTCTCCTCTCCTCAGACCTCTCAGGACCTCCACTGACATTTGACTCTGCTCCTGGTCCAGACTAAACTGAACTAACTGTCACTCCTGCTCTGTGGTAAACAACTTAGCTCCTCCCACTAGTGCAGGTGTCACCTAAACTCCTCCCACTTTCTAGTGTAGTGTTGTGTGGGGATTAAACCTGTGTTGATGTTTCTGTGGCAATTTAACCTTTGGGGTGCCACACATTGATGTAGCTGAGCTATGTATGCATGTGTTTGTACTGATGTAGCATAGCTGTGTGTACATGTGTATACTGATTTATTAGAGCTGTGTATTTATTTCTATAGTAGAGCTGTGTTTGTACTGTAGCAAAACAGTGTGCTTGTATTTCATGTGGCAGAGATGAGTGTGTGTTTGTTTTTATGTAGTATAGCTGTGTGACTGTCAGGGGCGTAACTACAATAGGTGCAGGGGTTGCGATCGCATCCGGGCCCTGCAGCCTAGGGGGGCCCCAAAAAGTCCCTTTGGCCTATAGAAAAAGACTAACACTATCAAAGATTTGCAATAATTGGGGGCCCTGTTGGAGCTTTCGCATCGGGGCCCCTGAGCCTGAAGTTATGCCACTGGTGACTGTGGTACAAGAGAAGTTAAAAGTAGTGGCTTCAGTTTGCATTGAGGAAACCTGTTGACAGCTTCAATTTAATTGCTTAAGGACAGGTCAATTTTCCATTTTTGTGCTTTCATTTTTCCTCCCCTTATTCTAAGAGCCATAACTTATTTATTTTTCTGTCAACATATAGATTTGGAGGTTTCTCAGTTTTTTTCCGCTTGTTCAAATCTTGGGAGACAAGCCAGGGCCCTTTACTTGGCTCACACAGGGAGGGTCTCTTATCCGGTTACCAACAATGCTCCAGATGGGTCATTGCAAGGGAACCGAAAGGGGAATTCAGCTCAGCCAGCATGAACGTGCACCTGTGGAATTAGTCTTTTCCTCTAGCCGATGTGTGAATTAAAGTATGTGTTGTTCTGGCACAACTCACACTAGTGAAAGTAAAGACAGTTTTGTATCCAGAGCCTAGAGTTCTCTGTAGTGAAACAGAAGTAGATCTCTGCAGGTGTGCATACCTTGGGGCCTGACTGGGACCTAACCTCTAGCACCAAACTCACCAAAGAGTCTCCCAGCTAGTCTTAGCAGAGACCCCGGTTGGACGAATGCTGACCCTGCCAGCATTACCTCCGTCAGCCCACAAATTAATGAACAGTTTGGGGAACCTCACTTCCAAATTGGTGAAGCTAGGAGCGTAGTCAAAATTTGCCGCGCTGTGCGCAATGCATACTCTGTGTTTCTTACTGTTCTTCAAAAGTTGGGAAGTATGTCTGAAGTCACTGACTCTGCATACTATTGATTGCAAGTTTCATGAGGGGTAAGATACAGTTGAAAAGCTGGTTCCTTGTAGATATGCGCCTGCATTGTTTTTACCACATTAGTAGTAAGTAGTTTTACAGGTGTCATATGTGTTATAACCACATTTTAGAACATAAATTTCAAAAACACATAAAAGTATAAAGTAGCAAGTGTTTTAGTTTGTGTATTGCATATCGTGTGACATTTTATAATTGGTTCCTTTTTGACACCCTAAGTAGTCATAAAAGTTTTTGAGTTATGTATTTAAAGAGCCCCATCCTCTCAGATCATTCTGCATCATGTCCAAACTCTAATCAGATATTACATTAGATATACAGTTAGGGCCAGAAATATTTGGACAGTGACACAATTTTCGCGAGTTGGGCTCTGCATGCCACCACATTGGATTTGAAATGAAACCTCTACAACAGAATTCAAGTGCAGATTGTAACGTTTAATTTGAATGGTTGAACAAAAATATCTGATAGAAAATGTAGGAATTGTACACATTTCTTTACAAACACTCCACATTTTAGGAGATCAAAAGTAATTGGACAAATAAACATAACCCAAACAAAATATTTTTATTTTCAATATTTTCTTGCGAATCCTTTGGAGGCAATCCCTGCCTTAAGTCTGGAACCCATGGACATTACCAAACGCTGGGTTTCCTCCTTCTTAAAGCTTTGCCAGGCCTTTACAGCCGCAGCCTTCAGGTCTTGCTTGTTTGTGGGTCTTTCCTTCTTAAGTCTGGATTTGAGCAAGTGAAATGCATGCTCAATTGGGTTAAGATCTGGTGATTGACTTGGCCATTGCAGAATGTTCCACTTTTTTGCACTCATGAACTCCTGGGTAGCTTTGGCTGTATGCTTGGGGTCATTGTCCATCTGTACTATGAAGCGCCGTCCAATCAACTTTGCAGCATTTGGCTGAATCTGGGCTGAAAGTATATCCCGGTACACTTCAGAATTCATCCGGCTACTCTTGTCTGCTGTTATGTCATCAATAAACACAAGTGACCCAGTGCCATTGAAAGCCATGCATGCCCATGCCATCACGTTGCCTCCACCATGTTTTACAGAGGATGTGGTGTGCCTTGGATCATGTGCCGTTCCCTTTCTTCTCCAAACTTTTTTCTTCCCATCATTCTGGTACAGGTTGATTGTTGTCTCATCTGTCCATAGAATACTTTTCCAGAACTGAGCTGGCTTCTTGAGGTGTTTTTCAGCAAATTTAACTCTGGCCTGTCTATTTTTGGAATTGATGAATGGTTTGCATCTAGATGTGAACCCTTTGTATTTACTGTCATGGAGTCTTCTCTTTACTGTTGACTTAGAGACAGATACACCTACTTCACTGAGAGTGTTCTGGACTTCAGTTGATGTTGTGAACGGGTTCTTCTTCACCAAATAAAGTATGCGGCGATCATCCACCACTGTTGTCATCCGTGGACGCCCAGGCCTTTTAGAGTTCCCAAGCTCACCAGTCAATTCCTTTTTTCTCAGAATGTACCCAACTGTTGATTTTGCTACTCCAAGCATGTCTGCTATCTCTCTGATGGATTTTTTCTTTTTTTTCAGCCTCAGGATGTTCTGCTTCCCCTCAATTGAGAGTTCCTTTGACCGAATGTTGTCTGGTCACAGAAACAGCTTCCAAATGCAAAACCACACACCTGGAATCCACCCCTGACCTTTTAACTACTTCATTGATTACAGGTTAACGAGGGAGACGCCTTCAGAGTTAATTGCAGCCCTTAGAGTCCATTGTCCAATTACTTTTGGTCCCTTGAAAAAGAGGAGGCTATGCATTACAGAGCTATAATTCCTAAACCCTTTCTCCGATTTGGATGTGGAAACTTTCATATTGCAGCTGGGAGTGTGCACTTTCAGCCCATATTATATATATAATTGTATTTCTGAACATGTTTTTGTAAATAGCTAAAATAACAAAACTTGTGTCCAAATATTTCTGGCCCTAACTGTATTTGTTCCTTTCAATGAAAGGATATACCGTATTTTTCGCATTATAAGACGCATTTTTGTTTCTCCAAATTTTGAGGGAAAGAGGGGGTGTGTCTTATAATGCAAAACTACTGTGTACTGTACAGTATGGGGGTGCTGTGGAGAATGTCCGGGGGCTGTCAGTAGGCTGCAGCGGTGGGCCATGGTCACGTGGGGCCACTCATTATGCTCCTGTAATATTCACTGCATCCCACTATCACCAACGGGAGAGCAGCGCATATTACAGAAGCCCAGGAGCGGGTCCGCAGCTGCTGGATGCGATTCTGCGAAAATAATCAGTGCTTTCCATGCTTTCATTGTATGGAAAGCACTGATTATCCAAACGATGTCATACTCACCTCGCTCCACCGCTCCCTGTAGCCGGCGCCATCCCTGCTCTCTGTGCTGTGCCGGCCTCCGGTCATGTGAGCATCACTGCAGAGTGACATCATCACTGTGCACTGCTCACAGGACCGGATGCCAGTAAAGGCACACAGCAGGGATGGTGTTGGCTGCAGGGAGCGGTGGAGAGAGGCGACTATGTCATCATTTGTTATCTTTTAAAGTGTGTGCATTGGGGGGACAGTGTGCCAGCATGAGAGTGCAGTGTGTGCCAGCCTTGGGGCCCAGTGTGCCATTGGGGGGACAGTGTGCCAGCATTCGGACCCAGTGTGCCATGGGGACAGTGTTCCCAAAATGGGGACCCAGTGTGCCATGGGGGACAGTGTTCCCAAAATGGGGACCCAGTGTGCCATGGAGGGACAGAGTACCAGCATGGGCGGATAGTGTGCCAGTATGAGGGGACGGTGTGCCAGCATGGGGGGACAGTGTGCCAGCATGGGGACCCATTGTGCCATGGGGGGCAGTGTGCCAGCATGGGAGAAGTGTGCCTACATGGGAAACATATATACCAGCATGGGTGGCCATGTACCAGAATGGGGGACATATATACTGATTGTAAGATGGGCACTGGCATTATAAGACAGACCCCATTTAACATTACAAATCTATTTTTATTCTCTTTTCCTTCACCAACTTTGGGGTGCGTCTTATAATCAGGGGCATCTTATAAAGGGGAAAAAATATGGTAACAAATAACAGCATAACCCCACATTGGTCATCACTTGTTCCCTATTTTTCTGACTCAGGAGCTCTCTGTGGTCCTGAACATTAAAGCTGGGTGCTGACCATGGTGCTGAAGCTGTTCAGATTGCTTGCTGTGGAGCTTCAGCACCATGGTAAGCACCCATCTTTAACATTCAGGACCACGGAGAGCTTCTTAGTCCTGAACTCCAGCTGCTCCACACAGGACTGCTGAAGTTGCCGGCTTTTAAGACACAGTGTGTCTTGTCAGTTTGTGTCCAGGGAGTCTGGACAAAACCGGACACAACTTGGCAGGACAGAAGCATGGGGTTAAGCCGACATAACCGGCTTATTAACCACATCTGCCGGCTCCCGGCTGACATTAATATGCCGGTTATCCCTGGGAATTTTAAAAAACGCTGCTGTCAAAGCAGCAGAAAGCCAGACACAGCTATTATATCTACAGACCATTATCTGTAGATATATAACTATCGGGCTTTCCTGTGTCGGGAGAATAGCACACTTGAGGTGACTCACACAGTGTGCTGTCTGGGTGCGAGGTTTCCTCGCATTCATAGACTTTTATTAGCCACTCACACGTAAAACACGCATTCAGTCACAGTGAACTCGCATTTGACTCGCAGTGCGAGTTCAGCACAGGGGACACGCACCAGTGTGCCCTGCTTGATATAGCAACACTGGTCCAAGTGCAATACAAGTTTCCCTCGCATTGCACTCGCGCGAGTCACTCGCACAGTGTGCCTTCATCCTTAAAGTCTCTCACTTACACACTACCTTCACATACCACCCTCTCTTTATTGGTGTCCCTCAAGGCTCTGTCACAGGACCCTTAGGATGGCTTCACACCACAGTTTTTGAGATACTGTTCTGTCCGTTTTGAAAAGGACAGAACAGGATCCGTTTTTGCCTCCCATGTATCCCTATGGTGCCGGATTAGCCATAAATGGCCATCTGATTCTGTCAGTTCAGTCATGGATTTGTTTCTGTCCTGTTTTTTCCCAGTCCCAAATCGGAGACTGCTCCGATTCTGGGCTCTGATGAAAAAAACGGACCAAACCGGACAGATACAAATCCGGGACTATCCGGCAAACAACATGGGAGTCTATGGGCGCCAGATCGAGGAAAAAATCGGATAGTTTCCCGGATCCGGTTTTAGTGTACTGAGCATGCTCAGTACACTACAACTACTCTGTTCCCGTAATTTCACTTTAGCAGTTTCATGTGACCCATCAGCTGATTGGATTGCCCCACCCCTTCCCGGTCAGCTGATCAAGGTCTTTTAGCTATCGGAGGTGGATGCATCACAGGACACTCGGCGGACAGGTGAACATTTATTTTTTATTTTTAATAATTCTTTTACTTAATTTCACTTTAGCAGTGTATGTAGACAGTGTATGTAGATACACTGCTAAAGTGAAAGTGAACAGTGCCGGCACCACTTGAGTGCGCTTTGCAGGCTCAGCTCGCCCCAGCTCTCTTTGTTTCCGTATGCCTTAAAATCCCGGATCTGTACATAGAAAAGGCATTCGGAGCTTACAATCCGGCCTGTCCGTTCCTGTCTGTGGGGTCCTGCAAAAAAACAGGATCCCACGGACAGGAACAAAACCGTAGTGTGAAGCCAGCCTTACTCTTTTCAATCTATATCTTAAGCCTGGGACACCTCAGAAAGTCCCATGGCTTCCCGTACCATCACTCTGAGGACTATGAGATCTAAATCTCAGGTCCAGACATCACCACCCTGCTGTTCAGAATCCCAGAGTGTCTATTGGCTATATTCTCCTTCTTCTCATCACACTTTGTAAAGCTCAATGTTGACAAAACTGAACTCATCATCTCTCCTCCATACCACCTATCTCCCCTACCTGATCTATGTATTAAAATAAGTGACATCACTCTCCCCGGTACCCGAGTAACCCTCAGAGTAACCCTCGACACTACCTTGTCCTTCAAGCTGCACAATCTCTTGCCAAAGCCTGTCACTTCCAACCCAAAAATATTTCCAGAATCCGTGTATTCCTCAACTCTCAATCTATGAAAATGCAAGTGCATGTCCTCACCATCTCCTGCCTTGACTCTCATACCTCTCCAATTCAACCTTAACTCTGCTGCCCAAATGATCCACCTCTTGCTTGCTACTCTTCCGATTATCCCCTTTGTAAGTCCCTTCATTGGCTTTATATTCCCCAGCATATCCAATTCAAACTATTAACACTAACCTACAGTCATCCATAGTCTCCTCTGCACATCTCCAAATTAATCTTTCAATACACGGTACTCCAGCACGTCATCGCCGGTCCTCCTATCATCTCCCTTTCCACACTAGTCGTTCCTCATCCAACTGCCTCCAAGACTTATCACAGGTATTCCCGAATCTCTGAAATTCTGTGACACAACATGTCCATTTATAATAATTTCTGCTACATTCGGAAGCTTGAAACGGAACTTGAAAACCCATCTCTTCAAGAAAGCTTAAAGCCAGCAATGGCCACAGTGCCACGTCATCACCACCAGAGCTACCACAAACCCCCTGACTGTCTCCTCACTTTTAATTGGTAGACTGTAAGCCCGCAAGAGCAGGGACCTCTCTCCTCTGTACAAGTATGTCATTGTTAGTTTGCTTACTGTAATTTATGTCTATATTTTGTATGTAACGCCTTTTCATGCAGAGCACCATTGAATTAATGGTGCTCTATAAATAAATAAAAAGAATAATGATAACTTATTGCATTAAAGGTGTTGTCTCCTTTCAGAAAATCTTTGTGCCTGCTATACATTTTTTATAAAAGTGCAAACTGAGCTTTAGTAACAGTCACTGGGTTCAGCGCTGAGTCTCTGTGCTTGTATTGCCTGCAGCACTGACATTACATTGCCAGCGTGAAAACAATCATTGAGCTCAGTGTTTTTGCATGAGTAGAAAAAAATACCCTCCTTACCCCTCAGAGCCACTGAACTCACCAATTAGCTGTTGATGTGACGTAAGTGCTGAAGTCAGTACCAGACAGTGTAGCAGTGCCAGAATCTCAGTGCTGGACCTGGGGGATTTGTGTGTAAAGCTTGGTTCAATTATTTTTAACAATTTCCCACAGGGATGAAAATTTCCCAAAAGGGATAACAATTTAGAGTTCGCTCACATTTACGTTTGTCGCATCAGTGAGATTCTCTGCGAAAAAGTAGCTGAGTGTCATGCGTTTTGTCATCCGTATGTCATCTGTTTGGCAAGCGTATGACATGCATATGCAATGCATTTTTAAAGGGAACCAACCAGCAAAAAATCGCTATCTAAGCTATAAATATCTGTCCCTGGAGGCTTAAATTACTATTCTAACCATCCCTGACTGACTAAATCTAACTAAGTACACCCTCAATAAATGACTTTTTATACTTACCAAATTCTTGCCGGCTGGGTGTTCCTCCACGCACTTTGTCTCCTCGCCGCTGCCCACCTTCTTCTGTGATTCAAATTACTCGCCCATCGCGTCCTCGCAATGAGCGGGTCACGTGCTGCAGGCCCTGCGTCACTTCCGCCCGCCGCGTCGCTTGGTCTGTGACGCACCCAGGCCAGCTTCAGCATGCCATCTGTGCATGCTCGGAAGCCGGCCTGGGTGTACCAGTGACACGGCGGGCGGAGGTGACGCGGGGCCTGCAGCACGTGACCCGCTCATTGCGAGGACGCAATGGGGGGGATTTGAATCGCAGAAGAAGATGGACAGCGGCGAGGAGACCCGCCTCGCTGACAAAGCCTGGAGGAACGCCCAGCCGACAAGAATTTGGTAAGTATAAAAAGTAATTTATTGAGGGTGTACTTAGTTAGATTTAGTCAGTCAGAGATGGTTAGAATAGTAATTTAAGCCTCCAGGGACAGATATCTATTGCTTAGATAGCGATTTTTTGCTGGTTGGTTCCCTTTAACATGGTCTTTTACATCCTCAAAAAAGCTAGACCAGATATATGTCAAGCAGCTATATAATGTTCCCCCACATCTATATATTGTAAGCTTCCACCTTTTAGTGCATTTCTTGAGGCACTTAAAGGTGTTTAGCCTTGTATTTAGCTAAATTATTATAATGAAAAAAACTAAGTGGGGTCCACCTTATTTTTGACCGCTAGCTAGGGTGAAGCCAATGGCTGGAGCCTGATAACCACAACTGGCAGCTTTTCCTTGGCTAGTAATCCTAAACAGAGGTCATTCCAAACTTTACGTTTCAATTATTTATTTATAAAATAAAATAAATAAATATAAACGTGGGGTACCCCTGGAAAACCAGCAAATGTAAAGCCATCACCTGGGGTCTGATATTCTCAGGTTGTGAAGGACCATCTTTAATGGCATTTCCATAAGAAGTACAAATCCTGGTGCTTTACTCCGGCTTTTCCCATTGCCCTGGTGCTGGTTGCAAATGGGGTAATAGAAGGGTTTAATGACATCTGAGGGTTTAAAGACTGTTCAGACATCTGTGACACCTGTACATTACCAATCTAGTATGTAAATAGTTTTAAAAACATAGATAAAATGCTTTATTAGAAATAAGACACAGAGAAAAATTATATACTAGAAATAAAACACACAGGAAATCCTCTTTTACCCATTTATAAACCCCAAACATACCCTTTGATGATAAATCACAGCGATGTCCCTTGAAGCTCAAAGGTTGTGCTGAAGAAGAAGCATCCTATCAGTATGACCTCCTGGCACACAATGCCGAGTACTGCGGCCAATCTCTGGGCACACACCAAAATCCGTGCCCATGCCATGGTAACCGATGTTGCAGAGCTGTATGCTTCAAGGGACATCGTTGTGGATTATCATCAGAGGGTATGTTTGGGGTAAATGAATGGGAAGATGGGGGATTTCTTTGTGTTTTATTTTTAATATAGGATTCTTCTGTGTCATTTTCAAATAAAGGATTTTTCTCTCTCTGTGTTTATTAACTACTGGTTAATGGTATGGTAATGTGGGAGTATCATAGATGTCTGAACATTAACAATCTGCGCTTAATTACAACTGCCAATAATCAGCTGTCACTAACCCTTTCTATTAACCCAATTGCCACCAGCACCAGGGCAATTGCGAAGAGCAGGGTAAAGAGCCAGGATTTGGCACTTCTAATGAATGTGCCACATTCTGAGGGGCTATGAACTGCTAATCTTACCCCGGGGGTCAATAACTATGTGCCTCCCCAGGGTGAGAATAACACCCCCCAGCCGTGCACTTTATCTTCGCTAAGTATCAAATTGGGGGGGGACTCCATGCTGACTATTTAATTAATTAAAAAACCTGTGCGGAGTCCCGAATTTGATACTCGGGCAATATAAAGAGCATAGCTTGGGCTGCAGCCCGCAGCTGTCTGCTATATCTGTGCTGCGAATCAAAAACATGGGGATCCCTACACAGTTTTTTCAATTACTTAGTTATTTTTACACATATGTGATGGCAGGTTGTTTGCCATACACTAATGCATATGGCAAATAACCACAGACACCTGTACAGATTGTGGGGGCGCAGTCTGAGTGCAAAAGCCAATTACAGATGCTGCCACAGAGAGTGGGCGTCTGTGATTGGCCATTGCAGTTCAGTACAGTGAATATTCATGAATGTTAATGAGCGGCTGTCATCAACCACTCCACGGTGACCACCCACTTAGAAGTGGGATAGGGAGAACAAGGAGGACAGGGATGTCAGCGTAGGACTCATCAGATCTGGGGTCACCGTGGAGTGGTTGATGAGCAAACAGATATTGGTCAATATATGTACCAAGAACCCCAGTAAATAAAAAGATAAGAATATTGAGTTTTTTGAAAAAAACGTAAGTTTTTACATTTTTTCTTCATATATAAACCACTTATTAGCATGTGTACATTTTTGGTAGTAACTGAGTGCTGCAGTGAATTTTTTCTGGTTGTTTGTTCCAGCATCACAGCTTGCACCAGTTCACACTATATCTTGAGTGCTGTGCAGCTTTTTTTTTTATTTATTTTTTTTTTTTATGCTTATGTCTAATATGTGGAGTTGCTGGCTCCACAGGTACACTTAGCATCCTCATCACCCCCAGGTGGTCTGAGATTGAGATGGTGTCCAATGTGGCGCCCCGCCAAGCAGGCGTCACAGAGGGGTACTGTAAAAGAGGTGCAGATACTCCAGCTGCAGGCAGATTCTAGGATGGTGGGTGGGACCCATTAACCAGCATCCCACACTATATCACACGGTCGGAGGTCACCCGGGAGGGAATAAGACCACCTCTAGGGGGAACAAGGGAGACAACACCAGCAGTCAGACAGTGAGTCTGGATTGGACAAGGCTGAGGTCTCTCGGCTGAGGGACCAGGAGGAGGGAAGCTTTCCAGGTGCAGACAGTCACCGGGCACCGGAGCACGCACCTGTGGGATTCTCCAAGGACCACAGAAAATCCAGAGACCTGGGGAGTATATGCTGCTCCCAGGCTCTTAAGCGACCAGAAGAGGGTACCAGGCACCGCTTGATGGTTCGGCGGTCAGCCAGCAGAGGGTAACCCAATGGGAGCAAAAAGAAAGAGAGGAAACAGGAGGTCAGGTTAGCTTCATGTAACCCGACTTCACCACCACTGGGAAGCAGGAAAGGAACATATGGGAAGAGAGAGAGAGTGAAAGCACACACCAAGGGTTCCACCATACCATCTCGGATCTGTTTGCCGCCATCCGTCAGCTATCTGTTGTAACATCCAAATGCTGAACTGAGAGCTGTAACCTATGCTGCTAAAGTTTCCAGTAAAGTACCCGGAGTGAAGTGAACTCGACTCTGCTGCATCTTCTTTTTCATGAACTTATTTCCTCCCAGGAATTGCTGCCCCGGAGGTTCAGCCCTGCCTGCGGAGGACTTCACCATCTTAGCTGCGATCCCATCTACCTCCGGTGGACTGTGGCGGTGCTGGTGCAATTCACCAGAAACTGCAGGTGGCGTCACGACAACATAAACTTTGTACATAGTCTTCTGTAAATATTCCCTCCCCCTTTACTTGCGGAACCTGGGACACAGGCCGGATCAAGCCCACTGTGATATTCCCAGCAGTACCCCGGTCCGGCACTGAGTACCCCGTCCCAGCGGGCTCCACAAACCTGGCGTCACAAACAGGATCTTGTGCCCGGTATTACCGGGTACTGTGTGTCTTGGACATTTGAACTGTATGGTTCCCGCCATTACTGCAGGAGCACCCAAGATGGCGCCGTAGCCATGTACTAAACGCCATGTGCAGGCCCGGGGGTGTGCCTCAGCCCCTAGAAGAAGGAGGGCCAAGATGGAGGCGCCAAAAGTGTGGCCACCCCAATTGCCATCAATCAATCAGGGGGGAGGTCCACAGGAAGTTCCGCGGGAGTGGCTGCTGATAACAAGACAAACCGGAAGAGAAAAGAGAAGGCTCCTTCGTACCCGGCAGCATGGCGGCACCCCGGTGGAGAGACATTGTACGCCAGCTTGGGGATCAGACTCGATGCTTACTACTGGCGGGATGCTTTTGGACGGCTCCGCCAGGAGATGGAGGAGGCCCTGACTTGGGTGTGCCGGCGGTGAAGCGCGGAAAGAACATATGAATTGTCCTCTATGAGTGCGGACCGTGCAGCACGAGAAAAAGCAGTAGCTGAACATGCAGTTCAGGATTATTGCACCCCTCTGCCACCCGTTGCACCACCCGTCCAGACCCGAGACACGGGAGTTCAGACAGAATCCCCGACTTCACCACCGTCCCGGGCCAGCTGTTGTCTCTGGATGGAGGCAGAACGAACATCCCCCACCGCAGCAGAGGTTGAAGTCGAGGAGGAATACAGTGATGATACCGACAATGAGGAACCGGAGGACGTAGAGGGAGCCTCAAGAGGGAGCACCCCAGAAGCAGCATGGTGGACTGTGTGGCAGCGGCACCAGCGAGGAGTTCCCGCCATATTGAGCCCTGCCGAGACATGAGTTTTCCCGCGAGTTTCAACCGGTTACTCACCACCCCCACAGTACCAGTCGCTACAAAGTTCCCGATCAACTTTGGATGAAAGCGATCAGCTGGCAAGACAAAGGAGAAGGGAAGACTGGTATCAGGTGAAAAAGCCACAAGGCGACACCGAGAGAAAGCAAGAGCCCAGCCCCCGCTTCCACTAGAACTCTGCCGTTTGGGAACAGTCGTTTCCGTCTACCAGGAAGACGGTTGGGGATTTTTACGAGAACTCGAACTCTTGGACGACGTATTGTTCTCCTGGCGAGATGTAGAATCATTCCTGCGCAAAGGACATCCAAGGCGAGACTTATATAGAGGTGAGCAAGTTACCTACGAGCGATACCCCGGCCCCTTAGGCTGGTTCGCAATCAGGATATCCCATGCAGAGAATTAACATTGTGTTTGCAATAGACTCCCGTAGAAGAAACGTTGTGTTATATATATAGCCCCTTGTCTTTTTCCAGCAACCATGTCCTTTTATTTTACCCCTTTTGCTACAAAACTAAGGACAATGTGTGAAACCCCCCCTTTCAAGCGTAGTCTTCGGCTGAAGACGCAGAGAGTTTTCCTTTATTTTTACTTTCCCTTTGTTTGATAATGTGCGCTGAGTGTGCAGCGGCCCAGCGGTGATGATACAAACTGGACTGTGCTGGACAATAAATTACCGCTGGGCCCGCTTAGTTAGTACCAGTCCCCGTTTGGCCAAGTTAATAATGTCTTGTATGCAGTTAGAGCAACCGGAGAGTTACAATGTTGATGACAGGTGGCCCGAGGACTGTAAAGTCTAACTACTAACTACTGTATTGTGTGTAAATGTGTAACGTTTGAAGAAATGTGCCTCCCAGAGATGGGAAGAAACCCACATATACTTAGTTGTAAATAGTTACCTGTTATTATTGATGAATATATAAAAATGTGGGGTTTTTTTCACTTCCCGGTAAACAGGCACTGATACTCGCGGACGAGTATATTCAATCAAGGGGTTATGTGGTGCCCCGCCAAGCAGGCGTCACAGAGGGGTACTGCACCTGTAAAAGAGGTGCAGATACTCCAGCTGCAGGCAGATTCTAGGATGGTGGGTGGGACCCATTAACCAGCATTCCACACTAGATTACACGAAGGGAGGTCACCCGTTAGGGAAAAAGACCACCTCTAAGGGGAACAAGGGAGACAACACCAGCAGTCAGACAGTGAGTCTGGATCGGACAAGGCTGAGGTATCTCAGCTGAGGGACCAGGAGGAGGGAAGCTTTCCAGGCGCAGACAGTCACCGGGCACCGGAGCCTGCACCTGTGGGATCCTCCAAGGACCACAGAAAATCTGGAGACCTAGGGAGTATATACTGCTCCTAGACTCTTAAGCGACCAGAAGAGGGTACCAGGCACCGCTCGATGGTTCGGCGGTCAGCCAGCAGAGGGTAACCCAACGGGAGCAAAAAGAGAGAGAGGAAACAGGAGGTCAGGTTAGCTTCATGTAACCCGACTTCACCACCACTGGGAAGCAGGAATGGAACATATGGGAAGAGAGAGAGCGAGAAAGGCACACACCAAGGGTTCCACCACACCACCTCGGATCCGCTTGCAGCCACCCGTCAGCTATCTATTGTAACATCCAAATGCTAAACTGAGAGCTGTAACCTATGCTGCTAAAGTTTCCAGTAAAGTACCCGGAGTGAAGTGAACTCGACTCTGCTGCATCTTCTTTTTCATGAACTTATTTCCTCACAGGAATTGCTGCCCCGGAGGTTCAGTCCTGCCTGCGGAGGACTTCACCATCTTAGCCGCGATCCCATCTACCTCCGGTGGACTCTGGCGGCGCTGGTGCAATTCACCGAAAACTGCAGGTGGCGTCATGACAACATAAACTTTGTACATAGTCCCCTGTAAATATTCCCCCCCCCCCTTTACTTGCGGAACCTGGGGAACGGGCCGGACCAAGCCCGTCGTGATATCCCCAGCAGTACCCCGGTCCGGCACCGAGTATCCCGTCCCAGCGGGCTCCACATCTACCCACTTAGAAGTGGGATAGGGAGGACAAGGAGGACAGGGATGTCAGTGTAGGACTCATCAGATCTGGGGTCACCGTGGAGTGGTTGATGAGCAAACAGATATTGGCCAATATATGTACCAAGAACCCCAGTAAATAAAAAGATAAGAATATTAGAATATTGATTTTTTTGAAAAAAATGTATGTTTTTAAATTTTTTTCTCATATATAAACCGCATATTAGCATGTGTACATTTTTGATAGTAACTGAGTGCTGCAGTGAATTTTTTTGTGGTTATCTATCTATCTATCTATCTATCTATCTATCTATCTATCTATCTATCTAGTGGCGTAACCAGAGTCTGGTGGCCCCGGTGTGAAACTTAGACCTGGGCTTTTCCCCCGCATGTTGATGAAATGTACGGGCCTCATGTAACATTCTAAATCCTTTAAAGACTCTCCCCCTTCATTATGTATCAATGTCCTTCATCCTGCTATATATAGTCCTCCTCCTGGAATATGGCCCTTATCGTGGTATATATGTCCGCCATCCTGGTTTATACGGTCCACCTCCTCCCGTCACCATAGTCGTCCAATTATTATAATGCATCTCTATATTCCTCTATGTATTACAATGCATCCCATAGTCTTCCATTCATAAGGTAGCCCCCATAGTCATTCAATTATTATAATGAACCCCCATTATCCTCCATATAATATAATGCAGCCTCACATCCCTCCATATATCATAATGCAGCCTCATAGCCCTCCTTATAGCATAATGCAGCCTCATAGCCCTCCTTATAGCATAATGCAGCCTCATATCCTCTCCATATAGTATAATACAGCTTCATAGCCTCTCCATATAGTATAATGCAGCCTCATAGCCTCTCCATATAGTATAATACAGCTTCATAGCCCTCCATATAGCATAATACAGCCTCATAGCCCTCCATATAGCATAATTGTCACGTGCTTAGTTGGCGCTGACATTGATGGATGCTGCTGTGTATGTTGTTTGTCTTTAAGAGCTGCATGAGGTATTGGTGTGAAGATCTTTTGCTTCCTGTTTTGTGTTCCAGAGGTGCATTCCCTATTAAGTTCAGCTGATGGTTGAGGGGTTGATGTGTGACTCACCTAAAATCCCCTCCCCCTGGCTTTAAATTGCCTTCCCTCTCCTCTCTCAGATGCTGCTGATTGAGTTATTTGCTCTAAGTTCTGGTGCTGTGCTCTTGCTTAGCTGCTGGGCTGAAGGCTTTCCTTGGGAGTAGCTGTGATCCCAGATCCGTAGTTGGAGGTAGGGGCCCTCAGCCTAGGACTGTTCAGGAGCCAGGAGCCAGGGAATAGGGCAGAGACTCAGACTTCCTCCCCATTAGAGGTACCTCCGAGAGCAGGGCAAGCTAGGGATCCCCAGGGTAGGGGTTAGATTAGCTCCTCCTGATGCCTTCACCCATTACACCTACCTGTTACCTGATTCCCTTACCTCCCAAGCGTGACAATAATACAGCCTCATAGCTCTCTATGTAGTGCAGTCTCAAAACCTTCCATATAGTGCAGCCTCAATACTCTCTATATAGTTTAATACAGCCTCAAAACTTTCCATATAGTGTGGCCTCTAAACTCTCCATATGATGCAGCCTCAAAACCTACCATATAGTGCAGTATTGTATATGCAGCCTTATAGCTCCCATATAGTGCAGTATTATATAAGCAGAATTATAGCTCCCATATAGTCCAGTATTATATATTCAGCCTTATAGCTCCCATATAGTGCAGTATTATATATGTAGCCTTATATCTCCCATATAGTACAGTATTAAATATGCAGCCTTATAGCATCCATATAGTGCAGTATTATATATGCAACCTTATAGCTCCCATATAGTGCAGTATTATATATGTAGCCTTATATCTCCCATATAGTGCAGTATTATACAGTTAGGGCCAGAAATATTTGGACAGTGACACAATTTTCGCGAGTTGGGCTCTGCATGCCACCACATTGGATTTGAAATGAAACCTCTACAACAGAATTCAAGTGCAGATTGTAACGTTTAATTTGAAGGGTTGAACAAAAATATCTGATAGAAAATGTAGGAATTGGACACATTTCTTTACAAACACTCCACATTTTAGGAGGTCAAAAGTAATTGGACAAATAAACATAACCCAAACAAAATATTTTTATTTTCAATATTTTGTTGCGAATCCTTTGGAGGCAATCACTGCCTTAAGTCTATAACCCATGGACATCACCAAACGCTGGGTTTCCTCCTTCTTAATGCTTTGCCAGGCCTTTACAGCCGCAGCCTTCAGGTCTTGCTTGTTTGTGGGTCTTTCCGTCTTAAGTCTGGATTTGAGCAAGTGAAATGCATGCTCAATTGGGTTAAGATCTGGTGATTGACTTGGCCATTGCAGAATGTTCCACTTTTTTGCACTCATGAACTCCTGGGTAGCTGTGGCTGTATGCTTGGGGTCATTGTCCATCTGTACTATGAAGCGCCGTCCAATCAACTTTGCAGCATTTGGCTGAATCTGGGCTGAAAGTATATCCCGGTACACTTCAGAATTCATCCGGCTACTCTTGTCTGCTGTTATGTCATCAATAAACACAAGTGACCCAGTGCCATTGAAAGCCATGCATGCCCATGCCATCACGTTGCCTCCACCATGTTTTACAGAGGATGTGGTGTGCCTTGGATCATGTGCCGTTCCCTTTCTTCTCCAAACTTTTTCTTCCCATCATTCTGGTACAGGTTGATCTTTGTCTCATCTGTCCATAGAATACTTTTCCAGAACTGAGCTGGCTTCTTGAGGTGTTTTTCAACAAATTTAACTCTGGCCTGTCTATTTTTGGAATTGATGAATGGTTTGCATCTAGATGTGAACCCTTTGTATTTACTGTCATGGAGTCTTCTCTTTACTGTTGACTTAGAGACAGATACACCTACTTCACTGAGAGTGTTCTGGACTTCAGTTGATGTTGTGAACGGGTTCTTCTTCACCAAATAAAGTATGCGGCGATCATCCACCACTGTTGTCATCCGTGGACGCCCAGGCCTTTTAGAGTTCCCAAGCTCACCAGTCAATTCCTTTTTTCTCAGAATATACCCAACTGTTGATTTTGCTACTCCAAGCATGTCTGCTATCTCTCTGATGGATTTTTTCTTTTTTTTCAGCCTCAGGATGTTCTGCTTCACCTCAATTGAGAGTTCCTTTGACCGCATGTTGTCTGGTCACAGCAACAGCTTCCAAATGCAAAACCACACACCTGGAATCCACCCCTGACCTTTTAACTACTTCATTGATTACAGGTTAACGAGGGAGACGCCTTCAGAGTTAATTGCAGCCCTTAGAGTCCATTGTCCAATTACTTTTGGTCCCTTTAAAAAGAGGAGGCTATGCATTACAGAGCTATGATTCCTAAACCCTTTCTCCGATTTGGATGTGGAAACTCTCATATTGCAGCTGGGAGTGTGCACTTTCAGCCCATATTATATATATAATTGTATTTCTGAACATGTTTTTGTAAACAGCTAAAATAACAAAACTTTTGTCACTGTCCAAATATTTCTGGCCCTAACTGTATATGCAGCCTTATAGCCCCCTTATAGTGCAGTATTTTATATGCAGCCTTATATATGACCCCCCCAATACTCTGGCCATAGTGCACTCACTTATTAAATAATAAAAATCTGTACTTACCTCTTCTGGTTCCCTCGCTGCTCCAGCGTCCTCCTCTTGCAGACACTGAGGATTGACTCAGGAGGAGGAAGAGGTGCCACCGGCCTGCGTTCCACTGTGCACTGCATAAAGCAGGAAGTGGGAGAAGGCGGCACAGTGGAACGCAGACCAGGAAGCCGGCAGGTCAGAGTAGGCGAGGGCGGGAGCAGCAGCAGGAAGTAGGAGGCTCCCCTCCCCTCCTCTCCCTCACACGTACCCTTTAGCGACAGCGGGCGGCTGGCGGCGCCGGCCGGGCCCTTATAGGACCGGGCCCCGTCGTACTGTGACCCCTTCGATCGCGATAGTTAAGCCACTGTATCTATGTTTCCTATTTATTATAACTTTTTACAGCATAGTAAAGAACATGTTAAAATCACCATCCATATGCTGTCGTGTGCTGTCTCGCACCCATTCACTTGCATTGGGTAGTCTCCAGCAAGAAAGGCTGCCATACGCAGCATGTTGTGATTTTTCCCTAAGATTTCTTCTTGCTGATGAAAATTTGTATTTTTGGTGCTGCATTTTCCATGTGATTAGAATGACTGTCAATTGGAAAATGCAGCCCAAACATACACAAGATAATTGACAGGGACATTTTTTAACGCATGCGTTTTTCTGCAGCAACACCTAAAAACACACATGTGGGCACAGTTTTTTTTAAATCACATTGACTTTGATAATGAAGCGGTGGGTGATGCGTTTTTGCTGCAGAAATGCAGCAAAAATATGCAGAAAAATCGCACAGTGGGCACATAGTCTTACCGAGGGGGTTGTTAATACCTGAGTTTTCAGCTAATTTGTTGGACGGTACTTCAATTCCTCAAGCTTCAGTAGGGAAAGAGATGAAGGAATGAATCCCTGGCTGAAATCCATGGCGCTCTCAGGAGACTCTGAAATAATAGATGAAATTGTATTGTGTTAGAATATAAATTTTTATCCAAATAGTAGGTTTTTGTTCATAAAAGTTAAAATAGCAAACAAAATATTTACCATTGCCAATTTTTGCCTCCCTAACCAGGATCAGGTCCAGACCTGCAAAACTTGTCTACATGCCCTTTCCGCCTTCGCCGAGGGTTCCGTAGTGGCCGGTGAGGACTTTAATCTCATCCTGGACTGCAGCATAGACTCATCCTCAAGTAGGTCCTCCGTACCTGCCTCACACCTGGAGAGTTTGAGACCCAAGATGGTGGAGTTTGATGTTGATGTTTGGAGGTTAATCCACCTAAAGACCTGATACTACACTTTCTGTTCTGTGGGATATGATTCGTATAGCAGAATAGATTTCTCTTTAATCAGTCATAGGCTACTGTCTTCCCACCCAGTCTCACAAATCAATCCGATGTTGAGTTCTGACTATGTCCCGGTCATTTTGTCTCTGAACCTCCCCAAATTTTCCCCACTGAGTGGACTTGGTCCCTAAACCCAGGATTGCTTAAGAGCCCAGAATGCCAGTCAGCTATATGGACAGCAATCTTTCACTTTTTGGAATTCCATAAAGACGATCCCACGGCTCTTCCATATCAGTGGGAGGCATTCAAGGGAGTAATTAGGGGGTCTAATCCATCAGGAAGCAAGGATTACAAGGGAAAGGGTGTCCAACATTACGGATTTGTTGGCTACAATCCAGAGCCTAGAATCTCAACATAAACAAACCCAGCACCCTCAGATATCAGCTGACCTTCTAAAGGCTAGAGTTGACATGAGCTCTCTGCTGGATTTGGCATCCGCTAGGCTACAGGATCGTTTCTGGAAATACTTGTATGAGTTTTCTTATAAACCTGGTAGAGCCCTGGCTAGATTTTTAAACCCACGTATCCCTTCCACATATATCTCCACCATTAAATCTAAGTAGGGAAGACCCCTACACAGCATATCGGAGATAGTGGAATCATTTAGAGAATATTATGCATCGTTCTACAACATAAGAGGGCCGTTGTTGGACATATCTGCGATGGATTTTCAGACCAGAGTTGACAAATATGTAAATAACACCCCACTACCCCGTTTTTAGAGCAGGAGATCTCGGAAACCATTAAATTATTTGCGAAAGGCAAGAGTCCTGGTAAGAGTCCTGGCCCTGATGGATTCTCGGCTAATTTCTATAAATTATTTGCCTCTGACGCCATTCATGACTTTATTGTTCAGTTTCATCTCCGAGAGTTGTCCCTTTATGCCACAGACCTTGGCAGCTATGATTACTGTCATTCCTAAACCTGGCAAGGATCCTTTATCATGCTCAAATTACTGACCTATCTCATTAATTGATGTAGATGTGAAGATCTTTGCCAAGACAATAGCAAACAGGTTGGGACCTTTGCTCCCTTTCTCCATCCATGGTGATCAATCAGGATTTGTACAATGAAGAGAAGCCAGAGACAACACCATAAAAACGTTGCTTCTTACTTCATTCATCTGCAGGCAGAAAGTACTAGCCTGTCTTCTCTCAATAGATGCCGAAAAGGCATTTGATCGCCTTGGATGGAGTTTCCTGGATGGAATGATCCTTGTGCTCTATCAGGGCCCCACAGCACGCCTTAAAATCTATGGTACCCTCTCGGAGCCTTTTCAAATATCCAATGGCATGATACAGGGCTGTCCTTTTTCCCCCTTGCTGTATATTATAGCCATGGAACATCTCGCGATCACACTCCGGAACTTACCTGATAACGCGGGACTACGGATTGAACGTAAACATTTTAAACTTTCTCTTTATGTGGATGATCTTTCATCTACGTGACTAAACCTTCGGTTGCCTTCCCTGTGCTGATACGTAAGTTCCAGAGATTTGGAGATGTGTCCAATTTTAAAGTGAACTACTCAAAGACAGAGGCCTTTAATGTCACCTTATCCAATGAGCTAGTTTAGAGGCTCCAAGCCTCCTTTCCTTTTAAGTGGGAGGGTAGGGCTTTAAAATACCTAGGAGTACTAATCCACAGGGAGCCAAAAGACCTCTTCTCCCTTAATTATGTCCCGCTTCTCCACAAAATGTTAAATTATTTAAAAAAATATAATAGAGCCCAACTTTCCTGGTTTGACCATATTAGTGATATTAAAATGGACATCCTGCCCCGCTTTCTCTATCTTTTTCAAACTATTCCGATAGCTATCACTAGCATTTTTTCAATTGACTGCAATCGTCCTTTAATAGCTTTGCTTGTGGGACGAGTAGACCATGTCTTAGATTCTCGATCCTTACTAGACCGAAGTCCAGGGTAGAGCGGGATTACCTAATTTTAAAAGATATTATCACTCTGTCCTCTTATCCAGAAAGGTGGACTGGAGATATAATGAGACTCATAAGCAATGGGTGTTTCTTGAGGGGCTTCTTTCCCCTTGTTCCCTCTTCTGGCTGCCATGGCTTAAGACCTCCCGTAGACCCCCAAGTCTATGAGTTTTCACCACTCACACGGATATTCCTGGGCTTTTGGGACAAACATCGAGACAAATTGAAACTGATAAACAGACTTGGCAGACTGAGTTCCCTTTTTGACAATGCGGACTGCCCTCCAGCAGTGAAGAGAAGATCCCTCCTCTGCTGGAGATCTGATGAGCGGATTGGCCTGGGGCAGGTAGTTCACAGGCGGGGGCTCTGCAGGGGACCACCTCCAGTGAGCCTTTATCTTGGATTATATTTTCCAAATTAACGCTTTCTTATTTGGAGTTTCTTTTTGCCCTACCAGTAAGCTTGAGTCTCTGTTACGCTCGCCTAAAGGCCCTTCTCATACAATTTCACAGATTTACGGTCTGCTTTCTGATATGTCTTGATTTATTGAAGCATGGGAGAGAGACCTGCAGGCCACTTTTTCCAACTCTAACATTCTAAAAATTTTCGCTCTCACCCATAAGATGTCCGTCTCTTGTTGGTCTCAGGAGAAAAATTATAAAATATTATCTACATGGTACAGATGCCCCTCGCTCCTTCACAAGATTAACCCTGAAGTGTCGAACCTGTGTTGGAGGTGTGGTGAAGAAGATGGTACAATGCTTCACATCTGGTGGTCCTGCCGGCTCTTGCGCCCATTTTGGTCTGTGATCTTTGAAATATTCCATTCAATGTCAAGTATACATCACACTCTGTCCCCTCAGATTGCTCCACTCTCTCTGTTCCCTGGCTCTTTATCAGTCAGCAAAGAAGGTCTCTTCAGGTTTTGCCTTATGGCAGCCAGGTCTGTTATTGCTAGGCTCTGGAGATCCTTTGAGGTGCCCTTGGTTTGAGAGTGGATGATTGATATGGATAGATTAGAACGAATGGAGTCGCTCATGGCTCAAAATAATGTTAAATGGGACACACACATGAGCACTTGGCTTATTTGTCGCTCTTTCAAAGAAAGCCCTGGATTCCTCTCTGGTTGCGTGAACCATAGTTTGCTCTGTCAGTTGTGGTAAGTGGTAACCTACCCCCTCCCTTCTCGTCCCTACTTTCTTTACCATTCCTTTTCGTTCCCTTTTTGTAACTTCTTCCCCCTTCTTCTTTCTCTTCTCTCTTTTTCTATTTAGTATCTACTTTTCCTTCTTAGTCACTTCTTGGCTATAATTTTATGCCCTCCATATTTAAAAAACACATTCTTATTAATCGGGAATGGGCATTGTTTATGTAATGCTTATTGCTTCTATGATTGTGTCTGATATTTTTCTTATTGTTTTGTTTAAAATCTAATAACAATATTTTCTGCAAAAAAATATAAATTTTTATTTAAAATACAATAATATTTCATCAATTGTACCGGAGTCTCCTGGGTGCGCCACCTATTTACACCTGTGATTCATTTATTCACCAGGAGGACTGTGGCATGTGGGGAACAAAGTTTGACTTCCATGGGTTCTGTATCCCATGGTGGTGCAAGCCACCCACAGTAATACCCACCAATCTAAGAATGCCATGACACACCTTGTGCACCACTATTGGTATGCTCTTGGATTCAGCATCCCTGTAGCCAAATGCATTTAAGCTTGTCTGACCTGTGCTCTTAACAACATGGGACACACCATCAAGACACCGATGAAACATACCAAGGTTTGGGTACCCATCCCAGTGCCTCCAGATAGACTACAATAAACTTCCCAATATGAAAACCTACAAGAATGTACATGTTTATGTTGACCACTTCTCAAGATGGCAAGAAGCACAGGCTACAGCAAAGAAACTAATCTCACATGTTGTCTGCAGATACAGAGAGCCGAGACCATAGAAACTGATAGAGGCACCCACTTCCCCGAAGCAGTGATGAGGAAATAATGTCTGCCCTGGTAGTGGGACAGGCCTTTCATTCTCTGTACCATCCACAAAGTGGCAGTAGATCAGAGAGACTGAATGGGACCCTGAAACTGAAATCCAGAAATCCATGGCTGAGATGGGCAGACCAAGGACAGAATGCTTGCCCCTTGCACTCTTCTCAATCAGGTATACTCCCAACAGAAAGACAGGCCTTAGCCCATGAGAAGTGTCACTTGGGTGAGTCCCTAGGCTAGGGTTGTATTTTCCACAGCAGCTCCAGATGCAACATATTATACGGTCTAAGCAGGGGTGAACCTAGCCTCTCTGCTGCTTGAGGCGAACTGCAAAATGGCGCCCCCCATCACCAGTAAATTTTTTAAATTGATAAAAATAAATCTGGTTCATATAGATTTATATTTATCCTGTGTAAATGAGCAAAATAGTGGACATTTTAGTTTACAGAAACAGAAAAAAAGATGTCAGCGCCATCACACGCACATACAAGAACCACACAGAAGAATCCAGAACAAGAATCATTAATGGCAATGGCGGCTTGGCACAAGCATTTAGACACATAATGACGACTGTCAGAGCTGTGGTCCTGTAGGCAGACATAGTCCTGCATCCTTATAGCACAGGAGGCAGAACTGATTGCCCACCTCTGGCAAAACTCTGGACTGCTGCCTGGCACTGAATATTCAGACAAGTCACCATGCAGCACAGTCCACACACCACAGGTAACGACCTGCAGTCTGAGCATCAACAAGCCGCCACTGCACAAAGCTGGTAAAATGACATTTCTCCTCCATCCAACAGACCACACTTACTCCCGAATTGCTTAGCCAATCACAAGCGCCACACACAGGGCTGTCTTTAAGTAATTAATAACAGGGTCCTTCCTATTAGGTTGTGCAAAGGATGTGGGAGCAGGAAGGGGGAAGAGCTCCACCGACCAACCACTGCTCAGGAGAAACAAGGCTGGATGCCTGAATGTACCGAGGGGCAGTGCTGGACCTGGTGTGTAAGGCTGGTTTCACATTTGCGTTCGGAACGCAAGTGTAACAGAACGCAGCCAAACGCATGCGCACTGCGTTCCTATGTTTAACATGGGAACAGTTCCGTTTGGATGCGCATACCCTCCTCCACCCTACTCCGCCCTCCAAATGCAAAATGTTGCATTTTTTGTGCGTTCACAGGCGCTTGTTTTATCAGCAAGTGCCCGTAAGCGCAGAAACAATGCATGGATCTCAATGGATCCGCAGTGTCCTCCGCATGGCGGCGCAGGAGAATGCTGCGGATCACACTGAAATTTCGTCGGCAGCGGCCGGGAGGAGGAGGATCTCTGCCTCCCAGCTGCCGTCTAGATCGCTGATTGGCTGGCCGGGCACCATACTGATGTGAACGCATGCGGAGAATCTCCGCGGCGTTCACATCAGTATGGCAGCGTTTGTCCTGCGTTTGCGTTTGCATGCCCTGCGCATGCAGACACAAACGCAAATCTGAAACCAGCCTAAGTTATGGCCAATCAGTCCTGCAGCAGAGGGGCAATGCATCCTGCATCATAGAAATCTTGGAGCCCCAGAGCAGAAGTTCTAATTGGGCACCCCCCAACAAAAACAATATTTGGCTGGGTCACATAGGTACATCTCTCACAATATGTCAGCCTTTACAAAGTAATTTTCCTCCAACTGAAGCCCCTATAAAGTGTGATGCCAACAAAAGTGCCCAACAAACACTGTATGATCCCCCACAGTGCATTCCTCCACACGCACAGTATGATGACCCTACTGTACCTCCTTCAACTACCCCAGTACAGTATGATCCCCAATTATGACCCCCGCCCAGCCCTCCATGTAGTAAAATGGACCTATGTACAGTATAATGGTCCCCAACACAGTCCTCAAATAGCCCTTCATAAAGTATAAAGGCTCCCTCGTAGCCCTCAAAGTATTATCATACCTACCACAGAGCCCTCCAAATATTATAATGGCTTCCATATAGTATAATTTGCTCCATATAATATAATACACCCCCATAGTATTCCACATAGTATACTGCATTCCTCCATATATTATGCACCCCCATAGTCTTCTATAAAATAGAATGCACCCCCACAGTCCTCAATATAGAAAACCGCACCCCCATAGTCCTCCATATAGTATATTGCACCCCGTAGTCCTCTAAATAGCATATTGCACCGCCACAGACCTCCATAGAGAACAATTCACCCCCACAGTACTCGATATAAAATAATGCACCCCCTCACTCCTCCATGTAGTATAATGCACCCCACAGTCCTCCATATAGAATAATGCATCCTCACAGTCCTCCATACAGATTAATGCACCCCCACAGTCCTCCAAATAGTATAATGCACCCCACAGTCCTTCATACAGCATATTGCACCTCCACAGTCCACCATATAGAATAATGAACCCCCACAGTCCTCCATATAGAATAATGAACCCTCACAGTCCTCCATATAGAATAATGAACCCTCACAGTCCTCCATATAGAATAATGAACCCCCACAGTCCTCCATATAGCATAATGCAAGCCCATATAGCATACTGCACCCCCATAGCTCTCTTCATACAGCATATTGGACCCCCATAGTCCTCCATATAGTATAATGCACCCTCATAGTCCTCCATATAGTATCATGCATCCCCTATAGCCTTCCTTATAGTATAATGCACCCCTATAGTCTTCCTTATAATATAATGGGCCACAATAGTTCTCCATATAGTATATTGCACCCCCATTGTCCTCCTATATTATACATTACATAGTTTCCCATCAATGTACTCACTAAAAAAAACTATTAAAAAAATAAAAAGTAAATACCTCTTCTCCTCAGCATCTCCTCTGCCACTCTGCACGTTTCAGCACAGCAGCGCTAAGTGATGACATCATTGTTCCCCGCCGTGTTGAGCTGCAGAGGGGTGGACAGAGGCAGCCGGGACTCGGGAGAAGAATGCTGCCGGCAGAGACGGCCGGGACTATAGGAGCGGCATGTTCGTGGGGCCACCACTGGTACACACATGGCTCCACTCCGTGCACCTAGTACACACTCAGCTCCGTACACCACGTACGCCTCGTACACAAGCGGCTCTGCTCCGTACTCCTCGCACACAAGCGGCTCTGCTCCGTACACCTCGTACACACGCGGCTCTGCTCCGTACGCCTTGTACACAAGTGTCTCTGTTCTGTACACACGTGGCTCCGCTCTGTACACCTCGTACACACGTGGCTCCGCTCCGTACACCTCGTACACATATGGCTCCACTCCATACACCTAGTACATACGTGGCTCTGCTTCGTACACACGCGGCTCCGATTTGTACACACTGGGCTTCGCTGCGAACGTCTTGCACACACGGCTCTGCTCCGTACGCCTCGTACACATACAGCTCTGCTCCGTACACCTTGTACACACTGCACACTGGTCTCCGCTCCGTACACCTCGTACACATACAGCTCCGCTCTGTACACCTCGTATAAGCGCAGCTCCACTCCGTACACCTCATACACTCTCAGCTCCGCTCCGTACACCTTGTACAAGTGCAGCTCCGATTCGTACACCTCGTACACTCTCAGCTCCGCTCCGTACACCTTGTACAAGCGCAGCTCCTCTCCGTACACCTCGTACACTCTCAGCTCCTCTCTGTACACCTCGTACAAGCGCAGCTCCACTCCTTACACCTTGTACACTCTCAGCTCCGCTCCGCTCCGTTCACCTTGTACAAGCACAGCTCCTATCCATATACCTAGTACACTCTCCATAACGTACACACTCGGCTCCGCTCCGTACACCTCGTACACACTCAGCTCCGCTCCGTACACCTCATACACACTCGGCTCCACTCTGTACACCTTGTTTACACTCGGCACTGCTCCATACACCTCGTACACACGCGGCTCCGCTCCATACACCTTGTACACACACGGCTCCGCTCCGTACACCTCGTACACACTCGGCTCTGCTCCGTACACCTCATACACACTCGGCTCTGCTCCGTACACCTCGCACACACTCGGCTCTGCTCCGTACACCTCGCACACACTCGGCTTTGCTCCATACACCTCGTGCACACTCGGCTCTGCTCCATACACCTCGCGCACACTCGGCTCTGCTCCATACACCTCGTACACACATGGCTCCGCTCTGTACACCTCGTACACACACGGCTCCACTCTGTACACCTTGTATACACTCGGCACTGCTCCGTACACCTCGTACACACGCGGCTCAGCTCCGTACACCTCGTACACACTCGGCTCTGCTCCGTACACCTCGCACACACTCGGCTCTGCTCCGTACACCTCGCACACACTCGGCTCTGCTCCATACACCTCGTACACACTCGGCTCTGCTCCATACACCTCGCGCACACTCGGCTCTGCTCCATACACCTCGTACACAGATGGCTCCGCTCTGTGCACCTTGTACACACACGGCTCCGCTCCGTACACCTCATACACACACGGCTCCGCTCTGCACAACTCATACATACACAGCTTCACTCCATACACCTCGTATACACGCACCTCCACTCTGTACACCTCGTACACTCAGCTCCACTCCATAGACCTCATACATACACAGCTCTGCTACATTCATTTACACTGTAAATCCCTCAGCCCCACACATAAACTTCACCTCATCCAGCACCACGGTGGAGTCCTGGCTGCATACTGAGGAGCTGATCATGTGACCCCCCTGACTCCTCCCCTCCTTTGACATCATCACAGGTCCTGCCAGCGCGGGGCACTGTGAAGCATGCAGCCGTCTCACACAGCCGGCTCACACTGCCGACGCGAGGGTGGGGGGGCGGCTTGGAGACCGCAGGCGCTGCAGCTGGAGTCTGCTGAGCCTGGGGCAGATACCCCGCCAGCAGACCCAGTACGCCAAGCCTGGTCACAGCGTCGGCGGCCAGGACTATAGGAGCGGGAGCGGCATCAGCAGGGGGCCACACTACCAAGCGTTCCTGAGGATGCCGCCTACTGTCTACCAGCAGGGCTCGCCGCCTGAGGCTGACACTTCATGTCGCCTCATGGATGCTGCGGCCCTGGGTCTAAGGCTCTAATTCATCATAGCTTCTGCGGCGCCCCACTGGTCAGTGCGCCACTAAAGGGGCAGGGCTGCCACTAGGAATTTCGGGGTCCCTAACTGCCAAAAGTTTGGGGCCCCCCTATTACTCTGCCCAGCCTCCACCCTTTGAGACTCTGCCCAGCCTCCACCCCCGCTACACCTCCACCCAGGCTCTGCCTCCACCCTAGCTCCACCCCCACCCAAACATGCATTATACAGTATATAGTGAAAAATTGGAAAAGCACCAAAAATTACCTCAATTTATGTGCAAAGCTTTCCCAACCAGCAATCCAGATGGCTCCTTACAACAGAGCAAAAAAAGGAAAAACAGCACAAAAAAATAGAAAAAAAGTGGACTTGTTTGCCCAATGCGTGGCCACGCCATTGAGCAATAAAGTCCACTTTTTTCTATTTTTTGTGCTGTTTTTCCTTTTTTTACACTCTCTCTCTTTATCATATATTACACATACACACACACATACTTGAGTCTGCTGTGGGCTGAATACACAATAGCTGTATATACAATAGAGAATACACAATAGAGATGGCTGCTAGTTGTATACACAACAGAGATGGCTGTGGGCCGTATACACAATGGAGACTGCTGCTGACTGTACACAATAGAGAATACACAATCGAGATGCCTGCGGGCTGTATGGACAATGAAGACGGCTGTGGGATGTATAGGCAATGGAGACAGCTGCTGGCTATACACATCAGTTGAGAATACACAATAGAGACTGCTGCTGGCCATATAGACAACATCCTAACAGCTTCCCTCCATTCCGACAGCCTCCCTCCATTCTTCCTCCATCCCAACAGTCTCCTCCATCCTTCCTCCATTCCGACAGCCTCTCTCCATCCGAACAACCTCCCTCCATCTCTACAGCCTCCCTCCATCTGGACAGCCTCCCTCCATTCTTCCTCCATCCCAACAGCCTCCCTCAATCTTTCCTCCATCCCAAAAGCCTCCCTCAATCCTTTCTCAATCCCAACAGCCTCCCTCAATTCTTCCTCCATCCCAACAGCATCCCTCAATCCTTCCTCCAGCCATCCCGACAGCCTCCCTCCCTATATATGGCCCTCCATTCTGTATATATGGCCTCCATCCATTCCCCGGACCCTCATGTCTTACCGTCGTGGGGATCTGTGGCTGCAGAGTGGGGGTGCCGGAGGCAGATCTCGGAGTGTGAGGGCACATCTGCAGGACTGGAGCTGTTGGGGAGTAGCTGCGGGCCTGTGGCAGCGAGCGGTGGGTGCACCATGTTCTTTGTGGCCGGCTGCATTCACTGCAGCCGGTCAGTAGAAGTTGAGAATTCAACAAATTGGCAATGGCCAAAAGGAGATCCACGACCACTGTGTAGAAGTCTCAAGCTCTACTGACCAGCTGCACAGTTAGTGAATGCAGCCGGCCACAAAGAACATGGCGGCGCCCACCGCTCGCTGCCACAGCTACTCCCTGCAGCTCCGGGGCCCGGTGGTGATTGATAGGAGAGGGGGGGGCCTGTGCAAGATGTGGGGGTGACAGGGCCCGGAGGAGCCTGCTCCCTGCTCCAAACGGCCACACCCCCTGGAGTCATGGCTGTGCCCCCCTGCCCCTGATCCAATGGCCACACCCCCTGCAGTGAGGCCCGGGGCCCCTGACTCCACGCAGAGCTGTCACCTCCTGGTGGCAGCCCTGTAAAGTACTACACCCAAACTAACGTGTGTGGTATCCCTGTCACCAGAGGATGGTAATGTTAAACCTGAGGCCCTCATCCCCGCATTCATACACTTAGAGCTGGGGACCAATTGACTAAACCCATTACCAAGGTAACCAGTCCTACTGGGAGGAGCTAAGAGCAGTGAAAAGAGCAGGAAGGACAGACAGTTAGTCAGCCGGAGTGAAGTAAAGAACCGTGAGGGAAGTCAAGGAGAGAGGACCCTGCGGGTCTTGCAGTGGAGGGTGCAAGTAAAAGGAGGCAACCCAGACAGAAGGGCGATCCCTGGCTTGTGCAAGCCCCGTGCCATACTATACCGATAGCCAGTCCAGGAGGGAACCCAGTCCAAAGCAGAGAACCGGCTCCGAGTGCGGTGCAGGACAGTTTAGCTCTGAGCCACCAAACCGGAGGGTCGCAGGCCTTAATATAGCTACGACCCGGTCCAACGAATGTCCCCACCAGGATTTCCATCAAGGGTTTGAGCCCTTTTTAGAGAAGGGTAAACTCTAACAGACTCGTAGGCCTGGTAGTAAGAGGGCTCCTTGTAGGGCAGTGCACGGTAGTAAGGAGAGCGCAGTGAGAGAGAAGAACAGAGGAAGAAACCTGAAGGAACATCATTGGGGGCCTCAGAGAGACTTTGCATCCTTTGGTGATTACCCGGCCAGCTATGCTTGAAAGTCACTAGTTAATACCCGTGCAGAGCAAGAAGGTCTCCTGTGTTTCATTTTCTACTACAACAACAGTTACTACACTGCCCTGGGGACTCCGCTCCACCTGCGGGAAGCGACATCATCCAGCTGCCTACCCATCATCCCCAGTGGTCTGCTGGCAGCGCTGGTGCCATCACCAGACACCGCAGGTGGCGTCAAAATCTTTCTTTTATTTTATTTCTTTTATTTCACACTTTTTAGCGACCACCAGGGCCACGGCCCCGGACACCAGCCGCTGTTGACAGCACCCATAACTAATGCCCGGGATCTGAGTACCCCGGCCCTGGGGTGGGTAAGCTTTAATGCCAAAATTCTGAAAGATTTGAAAAGTTAAAAACATTTTGTGCTACAACTTTTGGTGTTCTCACACCACTTTGACCCAGTTCTGACAAAGTGGGAGAAAGAGTCTAATAAGCCCGAGTGGCCGATAAGAAAATGACAAAATTCTTATATTTACTTTTAATAAAGATACTTACAGTGCGTTGTGAAAGTATTTGGCCCCCTTGACCTTTTCAACCTTTTGCCACATTTCAGGCTTCAAACTTAAAGATATCAATTCTAATATTTTTGTGAAGAATCAACAACAAGTGGGACACAATTGTGAAGTGGAACGAAATTTATTGGATATTTTAACTTTTTTATCAAATAAAAAACCTGAAAAGTGGGGCATGCAATATTATTCGTCCCCTTTACTTTCAGTGCAGCAAACTCTCTCCAGATGTTCAGTGAGGATCTCTGAATGATCCAATGTTGTCCTAAATGACTGGTAATGAGAAACAGAATCCACCTGTGTGTAATCAAGTCTTCGTATAAATGCATCTGCTCCGTGATAGTCTCAGGGTTCTGTTTCAAGTGCAGAGAGCATCATGAAGACCAAGAAACACACTAGGCAGGTCTGAGATACTGTTGTGGTAAAGTTTAAAGCCGGATTTGGATACAAAAAGATTTCCAAAGTTTTACACTTCTCAAGGAGCCCTGTGCAAGCGATCATATTGAAATGGAAGGAGTATCTGTGGCGCCCCGCAAATGCAGGCATCATAGAGGGGTACTACACCCGTTAAAGAGGTGTAGATACTCCAGCTGCAGGTGGACCCTAGGATGGTGGGTGGAACCCATTCCCAGCACTCCCACATGAGTTGAGAGTGAGAAGTTACCCGGGAGGGAATAAATTCACCTCTAGGGGGAACAAGGAGGTCTTTGCTCCGAGGTCTTTGGGCCTTAGGTCTTTGACCGAGAGTTGGAGAAGAATGGAGGAAGAGGAGAGGTTTTAAAATGATCAGCTAAGTGGAATGAGGCGGAAGGTCACACCGAAGCGGTTTCAAGCCAAACCGGAGGGAAGAAGAAGGGACCTTGAGGAGGTCCTGAAAGAGGGCACCCGACGGGGGAGTCCGGGAAATAGAAAGAAAGGGAGGTCCTCAGTGTGGAGTGCCCATACCAGAGGGGATACTCCAGTCCACCAGGGGAACGCCGATTCAGCTTTGCAGTCGGCAACCGGGTGCTGTGGTTTGTTCATCAGCCGCAGCACCCTGCCATCAGAGAGGTCTGCCTGCTTCCTCACCAACGAGGGAGGGGGCTCCCGATACTACCTACACAGAGCTACTGGGTATAGATCGATCTAAAGCGAGGAAGAACGGACACGGGTTAGTTACCAAAGGTACACCAAGGGTTCCACCATACCACCTGGGATCCACTTGCAGCCACCCATTAAGCTACCTGTCCTTGTAACATCTGAATGCTGAACTGTAAACTGTAACCGCTGCTGCTACATGTTAGCAGTAAAGTACCCGGGAGAAAGTGACTTTGCTTCTGCCTGTGTTTCTTCTGCATCAACCTGTTCGATTGCAGGAACGCTGCCCCGAAGGTCCAGCCCTACCTGTAGGGGACTTTGCCAACTCAGCCGCATTACCATCCCTCCGGCGGACTGTGGCGGCGCTGGTGACACATCACCAGATACAGGTGGTGTCACAAGAACTGTATATAGATATTCCCATGTAAATATATCCCTTTTTGAAGTTTAACCCATGACACTTGGACTATTGAAACAAACTTTTTCCGCCATTGCTTGGTGCCAAAAATGGGTTCCCGCCATCACTGTAGGAGGACCCAAGATGGCGCCGTAGCCATGTACTAAACGCCATGTGCCGGCCCGGGGGTGTGCTTCAGCCTCTAGAAGAAGGAGGGCCAAGACGGAGGCGCCAAAGAGTATGGCTGCTCAGATTGCCATCAATCAATCAGGGGGGCAGCCCACAGGAAGTTCTCCAGGAGTAGCTGCCAATAAAGAGACAAACCGGAAGAGAAGGACAGAACAACCAAAGCTCCTTTGTACCCGGCAGCATGGCGGCACCCCGTTGGAGAGATGTATTGCACAAGCTCGTAGAACAGAACAGAGCTGCGCAAGGCGATCCAGCAGCGGCGTCCCTCTTAACACTAGAGGGGGATGCTGACTACTGGAGGGATGCGTTTGGACGGCTCCACCAAGACATGGAAGAAGCCCTGACGTGGGTGTGCCAACGGTGGAGCGGGGAGCGGACCTATGAACTGTCGTCAATGAGAGAAGGTCGCGAAGCGCGAGAGGCAGTGGTAGCAGAGCCGGCAGTCATGGAGTACCGTGCCTCGTTACCACCCGTACCACCACCAGTCCAGACCCAGGACACGGGAGTTCAGACTGAACCCCCGGCAACACCACCATCCCGTACCAGCAGCTACCTCCAGCTGGAGGCAGCGCGGACGTCCCCAACTTACCCCGATGTCATCGTCGAAGCAGAGGACGACGAGACAGACTACGAGGAGCCGGAGGACGTCAAGGGAGCTACGGGAGGGAGCACCCTAGAAGCTGTGTGGTGGACCGCATGGCAGCGGCATCAGCGAGGAGCCCCCGCCATAGTGAGTTCAGCGGAGACGAGAGTGAACTCCAGAGCCCCAACCGGCAGCTCACCACCTCCACAGTTCCGGTCACCCAGCCATCTCCGTCACCTTTAAATGAGACCAAGTGGCCAGACAATGACGCCGAGAGGAATGGTTCCAGAGAGAACAAGCAACAAGACGACTACGGGATGAGGCAAGATCACAGCCCCCCGCTTCAAGTAGAACTACGCCGCCAAGGAACCGCCGTCTCCGTGTACCAGGACGAAGGATGGGGATTCCTCAGAGAACCCGGACTTCAGGATGATGTATTTTTCGCCGGACGCGATGTAGAGTCATACCTGTGGGGGGGACACCCGGACAGAGACTTATACCGAGGTGAGCAGGTCACTTTTGAGCATTACCCCAGCCCATTAGGCTGGTTTTGCAATGAGAGTTTCCCGCCAGCAATAGACTCCCGCAGTTGTGACATTGCACTGTATATAGCCCCTTTCCAGCAACTATGCCGCTTTCTTTTTGCATTTCCATTTTTGCAAATCTCTGAATGAAGAGTGAGACCCTGTGAGCTTTATTTTGAATCTGAAGAATCAGAGGCTTTTATTTTGAACTTTTACTTTCCCTACTGTTGATGATGTGTGCTGTGTGAGCAGCAGCCCAGCAGTGATAATTCACACTGGACTGTGCTGGACAATACATTACCGCTGGGCCCGCGTAGTTAGTACCGGTCCCCGTTGGGCCAAGTTAGATTATGTCTTTTGTGCAGATATAGTAAGATCGGAGAGTATCAACTTTGCCAACAGGTGACCCGAGCACCGTGGGGTTTATAATATACTAACTACTGCAATGTCTATATATGTGTAACATTTAAGGAAAAGAACCTCCTAGCAATAGGAAGAAACTTAAATATGCTTGATTGTATATTTTACTCATTAATGTTGAATATAAAATGAAAAAAATGCTTTTTCACTTCCCGGTAACAGGTACTGATACTCGTGGATGAGTATATTCCATCAGGGGGGTATGTGGTGCCCCGCAAATGCAGGCATCACAGAGGGGTACTACACCTGTAAAAGAGGTGTAGATACTCCAGCTGCAGGTGAACCCTAGGATGTTGGGTGGAACCCATTCCCAGCACTCCCACATGAGTTGAGGGTTCATTCAGATAAAAAGGTGAGCTGTGGTCCGGAAGAGCGGTGTCCTGGCTGTGTCCTTAGCGCTGACATATTATCACCTTTTTATCTGAATGAACACATCTCTTCCCTGCGGGAAGCGTGATATCCAGCGGCTTGGCCTCCAGGACCTGTCTGAAGTCACTAAACCACTCCTTTGAAGCCATCACGTGAATCAGCAGCTTGTGAAACACGCGAATCCCTGTCCCTCGGCTCCGGTCGGCGTGGAGACCTCTCGGGGTCGGCACCTTGCCTATCAACTAGTTGTGCAGCAGCACAACTAGACCAGGTGAGCACGGGGGTCATTTAACCGATCCCACGTTCTAAATATTAGCAGTTTGGCGCAACATTGTTTCTTTTACATGAGTTCAGGCTGGGAGGTTACCCGCGAGGGAATAAATTCACCTCTAGGGGGAACAAGGAGGTCTTTGCTCCGAGGTCTTTGGGCCTTAGGTCTATGACAGAGAGTTGGAGAAGAATGGAGGAAGAGGAGAGGTTTTAGAAAGATCAACTAAGTGGAACGAGGCAGAAGGTCACACTGGAGCGGTTTCAAGCCAAATCGGAGGGAAGAAGAAGGGACCTTGAGGAGGTCCTGAAAGATGGCGCCCGACGGGGGAGTCCGGGCCCTAGAAAGAAAGGGAGGTCCTCACTGAGGAGCGCTCATACTCCAGGGGATACTCCAGTTTACCAGGGGAACGCCAGGCCTTGGGATCCGGCCAGAGTTCAGCTTTGCAGTCGGCAACCGGCTGCTGTGGCTTATTCATCAGCCGCAGCACCCTGCCATCGGAGAGGTCTGCCTGCTTCCTCACCAACGAGAGAGGGGACTCCTGGTACTACCTACACGGAGCTACTGGGTATAGATCGATCTAAAGCGGGGAAGAATGGACACGGGTTAGTTAATGAAGGTACACCAAGGGTTCTACCATACCATCTGGGATCCACTTGCAGCCACCTGTTAAGCTACCTGTCCTTGTAACCAGTGGCGTAACATTCACGGTCGCAGGGGTCGCGGCTGCGACTGGGCCCGGACCTATAGGGGGCCCGGCGCCCGTGTAGCCAGCCGCCCCCTGCGCCGCGCGATTCCGGCGATCTCTGCGCCCGGCGATCTCTGCGCCCGGCGATCTCTGCGCCCGGCGATCCCTGCGCCCGGCGATCCCTGCGCCAGCGCCGGGCGCAGCACACACCGCCGCACAGAGTCAGGAAGCTGTCCGGCCACATCCTATTCCTTCCCAGCAGGTCAGGTGACTGACGCTGGTCAGGTGACCAGGGACTTGCGCGGTGGCTCCGCCCCCTCCTCAGTCTCCTGCCCGGTGCCCCGGTAGCCATGTGTTTGGTCCTGGACTCCTGGCCGCTCATGGAAGAGAAGAAGAGAGCGGAGGACAATGGTGAGAGGAGAAGGAGGTGAGCTGGGGACACAGGGGAACGGGGCACACAGAAGAACGGGGGACACAGGAAGAGGAGAGCTGTGGACACGGGAAACAGGAGGAGGAGAGCAGGGTAAAGAAGGACGGAGGACACAGGAGGAGGAGAGCAGGAGACAGAAGAACAAAGGACAGAGGAGGAGGAGAGCTGGGGACAGAGGAGAACTGGGGACAGAGAAGGAGGAGAGCTGGGGACAGAGGAGAACTGGGGACAGAGAAGGAGGAGAGCTGAGGACAGAGGAGAACTGGGGACAGAGAAGGAGGAGAGCTGGGGACACAGTAGGAGGAGATCAGGGGACAGAGGAGAACTGGGGACACAGGAGAATGGGGACAGAGGAGGAGGACAGCTGGGGACACAGGAGAACTGGGGACAGAGGAGGAGGAGAGCTGGGGACACAGGAGAATGGGGACAGAGGAGGAGGAGAGCTGGGGACACAGGAGAACTGGGGACACAGGAGAACGGGGGGCAGAGGAGGAGGAGAGCTGGGGACACAGGAGAATGGGGACAGAGGAGGAGGAGAGCTGGGGACACAGGAGGAGGAGAGCGGGGGACAGAAGAATGGAGGACACAGGAGGAGGAGAGCAGAGGACAAGAACGGAGGACACAGGAGGAGGAGGGTGGGGGACACGAGGAGAGCTGGGGACAGAAGAACGGAGGACACAGGAGGAGGAAAGCGGGGGACACAGGAGGAGGAGAGCGGCGGACACAGGAGGGGGAGAGCTGAAGACACAGGAGAAGGAGAGCTGGGGAGAGAAGAACGGAGGACACAGGAGGAGGAGAGCGGGGGACACAGGAGGAGGAGAGCAGGGGACAGAAGAATAGAGAACACAGAAGGAGGAGAGCTGGGGACACAGGAGAGCGGGGGACACAGGAGAATGGGTGTCAGAGAAGGAGGAGAGCTGGGGACAGAGGAGGAGGAGAGTTGGGGACACATGAGAATGGGTGACACTGGAGGAGGAGAGCGGGGGACACACAGGAGAATGGGGGACAGAGGAGGAGGAGAGCAGGGGACACACAGGAGAATGGGGGACACTGGAGGAGGAGAGTGGGGAATACAGGAGAATGGGGGACAGAGGAGGAGGAGAGCAGGGGACAGAAGAATAGAGAACACAGAAGGAGGAGAGCTGGGGACACAGGAGAGCGGGGGACACAGGAGAATGGGTGTCAGAGAAGGAGGAGAGCTGGGGACAGAGGAGGAGGAGAGTTGGGGACACATGAGAATGGGTGACACTGGAGGA